>PVHY01003060.1:0-70128 GCA_004024945.1 Uropsilus gracilis
AGGGAGGGAGGGAGGGAGGGAGGGAGGGAGGAAGGGAGGAAGGAAGGAAGGAAGGAAGGAAGGAAGGAAGGAAGGAAGGAAGGAAGGAAGGAAGGAAGGAAGGAAGGAAGGAAGGAAGGAAGGAAGGAAGGAAGGAAGGAAGGAAGGAGAAAATAGAATACACAGAGGCAGTGAGTAAAGCCTATCATAGCAACTACCTCCAGAATATAACCAAGGCTGTGTATGAAATTTGTAACTTCTGGAATGCTTCTAGATAACCAAAATCTGGTGTGACATTTCTAGTGTTGTATTCACACTGACTATACATAGACAATAGCTCGTGTAACTGCTATTTCCTTTACTACACTGTAACCCTAGTGAAAACTGTATTCTGAGATTGCACCCACACATCTGCCTTTCATCACCATAGAAATGGTGATAATAATTGAGAATACAGAAATATAAGAGGAACAGTTAGGAAAAACATTCTAGTCATTCAGTCATGCTCCTAGCTAAAGTGATCTTAGAAAATGGAGCTCTAAGAACTCAGGCCCTGAGTAGGGTCAATACTTTGGCAAATAAAATAGTGGTATTTTGTACTTTGGCAGTTGAATGACTAGGGCAGAGCAGTTAAACTGCTTGTGAGGACAGGCGTCTGTCCAGTTTCTCATGTGTGATTGAGGCTTGGACCATGATCTTTGCTCTGGTTATAGGACAGAGGACATACGGTCACATGCCGGCCTATACATTCTCACTATGTCTCTCTGTCTCTTGTCTCATCCTTTTCTCACTCCCTTTATAAATAAATAAATCCTGTTGTTTTCTCTTTGTGTCACCTTTGGGTGCTGTCTTATGTTCTTTTGTATAAGGAATGATTCAGAGCTTTGGTTAACCCACTCTCCCCCAAGGTTGCCCTGTAACCTTAAGGCATGCATTCTTTGATTACTGCAGAAACATAGAAGTTAACCTCAGACAAGACATATTCACCAGGGAATAAAAAAGTAAAAGTCTTTTAAAAGGCATTAGACACTGATACAGAGCAGTTGTCCTCTTCCTTTAGTCTCTCCCGCCCTTTCCCTCTGGGGATTAGCTTTGAATTTTGCCTGGGGACTCAATAGGTTGTGAGCCAGAGGGAGTCTCCTGCAGCAAGCAGTTCAGGGCAGAGAGTGTGTGTGTGTGGGGGGGGTAGTGGGGGCAGAAAGGAGAAAGGCATTTAAGGGTTTAGAGAATATGTTCTCAAGTGCAAGTTCCTCAGCCATTCCCTGATGCACAGGAGGTCCCTCATATCTGTGCACTGCCAGTAAAATCCCAAATGTACCTGATTCCATCACACTTGAGTGCTGAGTTCCCAACATTCATGCATCCTGATTGCTTGCCTCAGGAGAAGCCTTGGTTTCAGAGATATTTAACCTGGGAATCTGTAAAGTATTCAAATGGTCATCTACTTCATTACTTTATCTCCTCTTTCATTTCTTTACATTGATCTTAGTCTCTCACTGATAAACCAGAAGAAACTAAGTAGTAATATAGGCCAAAAATTTGGAGGAATAAATGTCATACCAAAATCATACTGTTCTGAGAATTTTTCTTGCCATTGGAATAAATTAATTCTATGTCCAAGGATGGAAGGAGAAAAGAACAAAGTGACATCTTATAATCAAATTGATATCAAAATTGTATTGAGTCTACCTTTAGTTTTTCATTTATCTCACAGATGTTTTCAAGGAATTTAGTTAAAATTCTATCTATCTATCTATCATCTATATGTCATCTATCATTACTATTTATATGTAAACATAAAGAAGAGCTAACTTAATTTTAATTGAGGTAAATTGTGGGTTTTTTTTTTGGGGGGGTAGTAATAAATTAAGATTATTGCCAGAAATAAAGAATTGAAATGAACTAATTTGCCATGAAACAATGAGAAGCAGTTTTCTAGCTCCAAGGTCAGTGGATTTCAGTTTTGTGGCACAAGAGTTGGCATTGCACACCACGTGTCTGAACTCTCGCAGACCACAGACCCTGGTCTTCACTGGATCCAGAGTTGGCATTATTCAGCAAGGGTGGTAGCCACAAATTAAAAAAAAAATTTAAAGCACAATTTAAAAAAGGAAGAAAAATGAAAATCCTTAAACACAGAAACCATCTGTGCCTCTGCTCTATGCGGATTGTTTTTCCAATACCTAACATACCTCACATATTTCAGCACAGCTAAATTTGAGAAGAAATGAAAAATAGCAAAACTCAAAAAAAAATTTCATTAAGCCAATTACCTAACTGACAGGAATAATTATATATATTTTTTGGGGGAAAGGTGTTGTTTGTTTTGGAAGCTTCTTGTGCCGGCTTCTCTTGTTGAGATGGTGTTTTTTCCACATTTCTCTCCTGGGTTGAGGATGGGTGTACATTGATCCCAGGTAACCTATTGAAGACTCCTCCACTTTGTCTTTGTAACAGCCTAAGCCAGCAAAAGGGGAAAAAACTTAAAAGTAGCAAACTTGTTGGTAAACTGTAGAAAAAGTGACAATGTGCATAAATTATAGTGTTAACAAGTTTAAAATGTGTGCAAGAATTTTTTTCCTCTTCAAAAATAATTCTTACCTTTTTGAACACCTCACTGTGAGTTTACTTTTAGTAATCTAAAAAATCTTCAGGTTGAATAGCCTTCTTTATGGGATAGTTTGGAAAGAAGAAATTGAGTAGGTCTATATATCTAGAAGGATACTATTATATCCTTATATAAAGTTTAATCATGAGCATTTTCACCCAATGTGATTTCAAAGTTCTTTAATAGATATTATAATTAAGTATTTAATGGGGTGTGAGGGTTTGTGAAATTGTCATAAAGCTTTTTTTTCACACCTCTGCCATTAATAAAAGCTAATTTTTCAAGGAAATTTTATTTAAAAACATGTGGTTCTAAGTAGATCCTTGTGTTGTGCAAGCATTATGATATTCTTTCAAAAGCAATCCTTGATCTTATTCTACAATTACAAATAAAATAAAATATTGCCAAAACCTGGGAAATTTGTGTTTGTATGAAAACAAATGGAACTAAGAAATCCCATATTTCGGGTTTAGTTCTACAACTTTAGAAGATTTGATTTCCAAAGTCGTACCTTAAAGCTTTCCTTAGAAATATTTACTTACTATAGTGAAGGTACTAGTTTGCTTGAGCTTTAAGGGAAAATGCCCCCCACCCCTTAAAAAAATTCGTAGAAAACACATTACTGTATGTTCAAAGGTAATTATACAAGGGGAATTTACAAAGTAACACTGTAACATGTAGTCTTAGATGAGGTAGACATGTTGGTAATTTGAGATGCCATGTGCTTCAGTAATGCACCCTCAGGAGGCTCCTTCAGTGCTAAGGTGCTAAGAGTCACAACTTATTGAAGATGGGGGAGCAGCTTCCACTGCTGGCTTTTCTGATTCTCACTTATAAGCTGCTTGAAACCTTTAACCAAAGGAGTCCTTTTCTCCCTATTAGGGAGCCATTAATATATTGATTCTTCAAATTCCAAGCTCTTAGAATATGGTTCTCTAGAATGTTTTCCAGGTGAACTAATGGTTATCATTGCTTTCACAGAAGCATTTTCTTGATTCAACTTATAAAACAAAAAGTTAATAGACAAAAGCATCACAATCTCATAATCCAGAAAAATTGTTTCAGTTGCTCCTTTTGTTACCATTATCAGATTTGATGCAAAGACAGCAGCACAAATCTCAAAAAAAAAAAAATCCTTGTCTAACCTCAGAAAAATCTATTTTATATTAAGAATGTAACCCTTGGTGTATTCAGAAAACCTGTGTTTTCTGTACACACCACATGTTCCTTTTCAGTTCCAAACAATCCTGAAAAATTTGTATTTGAATGGTTAGTGTTCTTAAAATTACATTTCACTCTCTCCCTTCAATTGCTTTAATAATTGCCCAGGATTAGCATAAACTATCTATTCTGACCTTCACCAATAAGAAATAGTAGAGATTTGTTTGTCAGCATGTCAATATTTTTTATTTAATTATCTTCTTCCAAAGACTGTTGACAGCTTGAATTTGTGTTTTATATATAGATGTTATTGTTCTTTGGCAGCAATCACTATTTTGCCTGCAAAGGTCATTACCACATGTAAAAAAAACCAAATCCAATATCATCATGCATGTGGAAGGAATAGTGGGAGGCAGAAGCTTGCAAGTATCTGAGTATTTGGTTATGGCAGGATGCTGGACCTTTGGCTACATTTAGGATCCCCTTAAGCACATAGAAGTTCAAGTACCATTAGCTCTTGGCAAAATTCTCCTTCCTAATTTGAAGAACAAAGGATTACTAAAGCTCATAAAAAGGCTTCTCAAATTTCAAATAGCTTTTAAAAAACATTTAATGAGTTAAGAGTAATTGAATCAGAAACATATGGATGAAATTTTCCTTGAAATTCACAAGGGAGTTTAATATTAAGGGAGAAGTCACTTAGCAGAGCTCTGAAAGACTAACAAATTCCAATTTTTTAACTAAGTGTTAATGCACAGTAACCCTTCATCTTCGCTTATTTTTCTTCATCTAAGGAGTTTTGTGGTTTTGTTGGTATTGTGTTGATTATAATCATACTAATAGATCATGCACCTGTCAATGGAAGAATTCAATACATCTGCTTCTTATATCTTCATGGATTTGGTCTCCATATGGACATGTAATTTAACTGTGTAATAACCTCATTCATCTACGATTGTGGTTTTCAACCTGTTTAACCAACAAATTTTTTGTAAACCCAATCACATGAAGTTACATAATCTAGCTGGGTTAAGGAAAGGAGGGAAACATGGGTTTTAATTTCCATCTGTGAGGGTTCTTCAATCCCTCTGTCAAATCCTGTGATACAGCTAGCAAACTTTGAGTTAGGATCTATTCAGGAATGGGGGTATACATAATATGGAAAGGAAGGGCATTCCTACTGAAATCAGGTTGAAAGGGGGCAAAAGCCTCCAACTTACAAGCCGCAGGTCCATATCACCTGCATGTAGCAGTTGCCATTCAAAATGCACTTTAACAACAGGGTTTATTAACAAGGGAGTTCAACAGGGAAAATGAAAAGTCCTTAAAGTCACAAATGGCCAGTCATCTTACCCCAGTCACCATGCTCAGTCCCAAAGTTCCCAAAGGCACAGTCCAAGATGGTGCCCCTTTGCCCATCCAAATCTCAGAGGTTGGCACTCTGCAAAGTCCAGTCCTTTCTCCCTCATCTTCTTTTTGTTTTTTCTCTCTCCAGTGTTCCATGCTGCTCCACTTTTTCAAGGTGCTCCAGACTTCTTCCACAATTGCTGATGCACAAATCAGCTTTCCAAATTCCTGGACATCTCCAGGTACCAGCTTTCCATATCACCTTGATGTGGTGTCACAATCTCCATACCAGCCACTCTTCTGCCAGATACCATGGCTTCTCATCACCTCCAGCTTTTCAGGGGGCTTTTGACAAGTCTGGTGACTTGGGCTACTCTTTACCCATCTGCCATTCTCTTCTCTCCATTCCCCAAAAGTTCTCTCTCTCTCTCTCTCTCTCTCTCTCTCTCTCTCTCTCTCTCTCTCTCTCTCTTCCCTCTCCTCTCTCTCATCTCTGTCTCTCCTCCCTTTCTTTTCCGTCTCTCCCTCCTTCCTCTCTCCCTCTCTCTTTCTCTCTCATCTCATCTCTGCTCTTTGCCTTTTTATCTCTGCTTCTGGTCCAACTTCCTCATCGACTGCTTGTCTGGCAGTTTACCTGCCACACCCCCAAATGGTGGAGGAGGCGCTAACTGCCACAACCCAAGGGGGGAGGGGCACCAATTGCTTCCTCCGGCAGTTTAACTGCCACAACCCCAAGAGGGACTGACAGGGGGAGGGGCCAACTGCCACAACACAAGGCTGGGGGAAAGGCACCTAGTTTCACTAAGAATGCTTAATGAGCATTACAGAGTTCATGCAGCTGTTAGAAAATCATTTGGTCTTACTTTACAAATAAGTTCTAATAACTTTGATAGTTTCTATCCCCAGAAGAGAAAAAACAATTATAAGAAAGATAGGAAAGGAAAATGCAAAACCTATCATTATAAGAAAGATGGTAAAGAAAAATGCAAAATCTAGACAGTTTTTAAAAGGCTTAGCAAATCTAATCCTTTATAGTCAAAAGAAGTAGCCTATAGATTTTCAAAGTATCAGTGCAGTAAATGAGTTGTAATTACTGGTATGTTTAATTAAGACATCACTTATAAGGAAACCTGTGTTCAAACATATTCTAGAGTAATAGAAAATACTGTTGTTCCAGTTGCACTATTAGCTTTTTTTCAAGGTGTATAGAATATACCAACACTGATAGGAAACAGTAAATATGTGATAACATGGTCTGTGCTACTCAATTGGGCACCTCCCCACCTTCCATGACAATTCCTTCTATGGGTTAATTAATATAAGCTAGCTGGGAATCAGTCAGTAGTAGCATAAATATTTGGGTCTCCATGGTTTGGTGAGGTTGTTATGGTCAGTATTTGTTGTGGTGCAATTCACACCAATAATGGATAGTTCTAGAATTCAGTGACATCTATGTTTTCAGACACAGTGAATTATTTTTGGAAATGTGGCAGCAATGTGTTAGGCGTAGCCCTAGCTGGAGGCAGATGTAAGACTTAGAGTAACACAGAAAATGTGGATCCAGAAAGAAATTCCCTCAGGGGAAAAAATGGGTGTATTGTCTTGGCACAGAATTAAGTCTAGGTGGAGCCTTCAAAGACCCATGGAAATTACAAACAGTATTGATTTGAACTTCTACAAATTAAATCTCAGAATATAACAATATAACCCACGTCTTCTTTCATAAATTTGTAAGAATTTCTCTTAGTAAAACCACAATAAAATAATATTTGGAATTTATTTAGATATAAGGAAATGAGATTTCAGAGCTTAGGTGAATATAACATCAGTCTTTGTAATATTAGAGTATTACTGATGAATATTAACAAGAATGACTCTCTGTATTAGATTGAAGTTCCAAGGTACTAAAGATTTTGAAAATTACTCACATAGGGATTTTAAAACCAACAAAAATTGAACCCAAGTGAAAACTAGAAACCAGCTGAGAAAAATGGAAAAACAATACAAGATCAGAATAGATGTAATACGAAGGTAATAAATTATTATCCATCAAACTTTACTTTGTAGTAGAGAGGTTATTTCTATGGATTTGAAGATTTTACAAAATATCACAAATTTTCTGTCACCACTCATTCCCTAAAAACTCTAACACCAATTAAAGAACACTGCCAGTTTTTATCCAAGCACAACAAAAGTCTCATTCTCCCTGACCTTAAGCCAAAATCTGTTCTTCTGACTTGAACGTCTACAATTTCAGTACTGCCAAATGTCTGAACCCCGGAAGTTCTCACAGATGAATTCTGATTTCTCTTGGATGGTACTTTTTTGGTTTACCTTCATGGAAGGAAGTATTTCTTCTGGATTTTACTTACCATGGTCCTCCACCCTTAGGAGAGCTTGGTGTAAAAACAAGTTATTTTACTACACTGTACCTTGAGTTTGGCAATAATAAGAAACTATGATTAAATTGTTGGGGGGGGGAAAGGTGGATTTGTGACTCAAGCAATACAAAAGAAAAATGTATTAAGAAAGTGATTTTGAAGATGCAATGTTCTAATATAATTAACAACAATAGCAATAAAAGTAAGAGGTCTTGTGGAGTTAATATGGACATTTATTTTTTTTTTTTTTGCAGTTTAAATTTTTAAAAACCCAGAGATAAACACCAGGTACTCATAGTAGCAGATTTTTACATGAGACGTTAGCAGTTCATTCTCCTAAGTCTAGTACTATTATTGAATAAGGTTTAAAAAGAAATTCCAATATATAACTTTTCCAGGAGCAAGGTGTGTGTGAGTCATACTGCAAGGAAATTTTCAAATAAAAATACAAATCATTTTTTAAAGTTTGTGTCCAGCTTGATCTTTCTATAATAGAAAACTTCATGTTATAATATTCTGAAACTTATAATAACCTTTTATGAGGAAACCCAAGAAAATATGCTGAAGTAAAGCACTTGGGTAAAATTCAAGGTAAAAGCTGAATGACAGAGGAATACTCTTTCCCTGTGACAAACAGAAAGAGAACAAACAAGCCAAACACAGCATAATATTTGGACTCTAAGAGGCACTATCATCTCTGAGTAGAACTGTCTCCATTACCTAGTGGAGCCCCATCTACAGATTCTCTTGCAGACTCTACCTACGCTAAATCATTTAGCATCATTCAGAAACAGAGCCAGAGCCAACATGCTTATGTGTGCATCTTTACTAAAACAATGTGTATTCAAATTTTAAAATAAAATAATGTTGAGTGCTTAAAATTGGAAGCAAGAATGTTCAACCTTCTGTGCACCTTGTCAGTTCTGTGTACCTTGTCAGTTTGGTGTCTGTAGGTGTGCTTTGTCAGTTCACACCTAAAGAGGCATACTCTACTAACTCTATTAACTTCTAAGGAAGTGGGCTCCAGTTTTCTAATCATATGACTTTTTAACTCCCATTCTCACTTAACCCATTTTTCCCTTACTTATTTAGTTACTATAATGGAAAATGATTAAATATACCTAATGTTCCAACAAAGTCTTAGTTCTAAACCAAATACTGCATCACTTACCTTTGAAGTATTAGGTTATACATGCTTGCCTTTATTATTTCATAATTCTTTTATAAATTGAGGTAAGTTTGGTTTACAACACTGTACATGATTTAAATGTGTAGGGTTACCCCATTCATGAGCATGTTACCACACTGCAAGCACTACCAAGTCACTTAAAAGCCTCAGCCATGTCTATTGTGTCTCTTCCACATTTTACTACCCCCCAACTCCATTCTAGTAGGCTCAGTTCTAGTCATATTTCTAGAATTTGTTAACTGGTGGTTTTATATGCCACTTTTGTTTCCCTATATTCCACATATAAGTGACACCATCTGGTATTTGTCCTTCTTCTTCTGAATTATTTTGCATGGCAAAATCCTCTCAGTTCTATCTATGTTATCACAAATTGCAAGAGTTTATTTTCTTTAATATCTGAGTTATATTCCATTGTATACATATCCACATCTTCCTAATCTGTTTATCAAGCTTTGGCCCTGCATGACTATTATGACTAGAATGACAATGAACATAAGAATGATATAGCCCTTCAACTAGTGTTTTTGTATTTATTTATTTATTTTTTGTAGATATCTAGGAGTGAGATTTCTGGATCATATGTTTGACAAACTTTTAATATTTTGAGAAATCTTCATACAGTTTTCCATAAGGTGGACCAACTGACATTCCCAATAACAACATAAAAGTGTTCCTTTTTCTCCACACCCTGAACCTTTCACACAAGTGTGAGTTGGTAGATATCTCTGGCAGTTTTGATTTACATTTCCCTAATGATAAGTGAAGATAAAGCTTTTACCATGTGTTTGTTGACCATGTGTATATCTTCTTTGGAGAAGTATATAACTTGTCTCCTGCTCAGTTTTTGTTCATTTGTTTTCTTTTAGTTGAAGTGTATCTGTTCTTTGTAAATCTTGGATACTGATCCTTTGTCAAATTTACAATATGCAAATATTTTCTCTCCAGTAAAATGTCTTTTTGTCTTACTGTTAGCTTATTTCACTGTACCAAAGCTTTTTTAGATTAATATGAACCAAATTGTTTATGTTACCTTGTTTTTCTTCTTGTTGGAGGTGAATCTACAAAACAGTAAAGATCACCTCGAAAAAATGGAGAGGAATACAAATAATAATATCATCTCATCTTAGAAAACTACAAAAAGATAAATAAGTAAAATCACAAGTCTCTAGATAGAAGTAAATGATTAAAAGAAGATCAGAAATAGATGAAATAGAAATTTTCTCAAAAATAAAAAATAAAAACCCAAAAGTTGTTAAAAATAGACAAACTTCTAAATTCACAATGAAAAAATTAAAACAAATATATCAGAAATGAAAAAGGGGGAATATTAAGAGAAATCTTAGAAATTCAGAAGTTCTTAAGATATTACTTTGGAAACTATATTATTTCCAATAAGTAGAATAAACTAGAATAAGACAAATTCTTACAATTCTTACAATTATACACCTTTCCAAGTATAAATCAGGGAGAAATAGAAAACCTGAGCCGTAAATTGCAAGCAGGATATTTAAATAGTAATCAAAAGTTTCCCAGAAAACAAAAGTCCAGGACCAGAGAGAGTCACTAGCAAACACTACCCAAACTTTCAAAGACAGGCTAATACTTATCCTTCTCAAACTCTTAAAGAAAATTGAAGTAGAAGGAAAACTTTTAAATGGAGTTTACAATGCCACCATCACTCTGATATTAAGCCCAGAAAAAGACACCACAAAAAAGAATACAGACCAAATTCTCCTAATGAACACAGACATTTAAATCCTTAACAAATATTAGCAAACCAAATTAACATGCATTAAAAGGACCACATATCATGACAAAGTAGGATTTATTCCAGGAACACAAGCTTGGCTGGTTTTTCTCTTGTTCATTTTAATTATTTCTGTAGTATATTTTTAGGGATCACTTCAAATTCTAACATCTGGGCAGCTGATAATGTTATACCTCTGAGTAAGAAACAATTGAAAACTGGAGTCCTTTCCAGATATTTGCTTTATGAAACTACGAAACACAATTAATTTCATTATATGGTTACTAACCTTTAGCAATTTGTAATAGGAGTGGATTATTTTGTTACTGTGGAAGTAACAGACCTCACTAGATACAGAGGAACAATTAGAAGTTTTTTCCTCTTTTCCTTTCTCCCAGTTTACCTAAAACTATCTTTGAGACAGTTATTCACACTACATAACTTATATTTTGAAAGAAGAGAAATCTTTACTAATTTTCTTTATAACTTGACTCATTTCAGCTAATCACACAAGACATATTTTTCTTCCTCACAAGAGCTTTATTTGACATACATTTTGGAAAAGTCAAATAAATAAATATATAAATATAAAAAGTTAGTCATCAGTATATTTAAAACAAACAGGTAGTGTATATTTTAAATTTTAAATTAGGAAATATTTTCAAATATAAAATGTTGAAGGCAAGGTAAAAATTTGATAATTCAAAAATAAATACAGCATTTTAAAAATATTTACATCAAAAATGCACTGTCAAAGACCAATAATTAAGTTGGGGGAAAATATTTGAATTTCAAAAGTAAATAAAGGGTAAACCTCCTTAAATATATGCAACTCATACAAGTCTATCAAGAAAATATATATGCAAAAGAAATATAAATGTTTCTTAATTTCACAAAACATGCATCACCTCACCCATCTTAAAAGAAATATTTATTAAAACTATTGTGGCACAATATTTTAGCTTATCAAATTGAAAAAGTTGAGAAAATTACTTCAGTAAATTCTTTGTAGAATGTGGCAAGGAGACATTTTTATATATATCATTGTTCAGAATATGGATCACTAATGAGAATAAGTTTACTAAGTATATTCATTATACAGATATATAGATATATAAATAAATCTTTTATCCTAGTAATTCCAAGGATTTACTCCAATAGTAGGATAAACTGTGTGATAACTGGATGCATATTGCAATAATCATATTTATAGGAGACCAGTTTAAATGACTTATTGACCATCCAGTCAAAGAAAACTACCCAACATTAGAAAAAAAAAATTCCAAATATATGGATGTAGAATAATCTTGAAGATACTATTATTACGAAATTATAGAAAGTAAAATACCATACTTTCCTGAGACAATTAAACAAAAAGGGTACTGCAGAGACAGTGAATATGTTTTGCTATAATTTATGTAAACCAAATCAATATTTAGCACATATGCTTACATACATGTGGACTATATGTGGAAAGATAAACTTAACTTATTACATATTTGTTTGTTCTGTAGAAAGAACTTTAATAACTAGGGGATAGAGAGGAAAGATTAGTCACTTTTTTTATTATGACACTTTTTGTGTTCTTACTTTTCTATACCTATTCTCTCTATATACACACACACACGCACACACACACACACATATATATATAGAGAGAGAGACTAGGTCTTGCTATATATAGAGACTAGGTCTTGCCACAAGCTCACGTTGCCCTGAGCAACTGATTCAAACAATCTCCAGCCTCAGCTTCCCAGGTAGCTGGTATTACAGGTGCATGCCACCACGTCCAGCTATATTTTTTGGAACTAGGTCTTGCTACATGCCCTCTGCGGAACTCGAACCGCAATCCCTGGTCCCAGTTGTGGCTTCCTAGGCTGCCACTTACAGGCATCCGCCACCATGCTCAGCCATAAATACAGTTATTTTTAAAAGATAAGACAAGCTTTTCTTATAATTAAATTGATTTAAAATTCTTGAGCCACATTGCAAACTCTATTCTGTATATTAATATATATATTTTAATACCTCACTAATTTCATTTTACTACAGTTTGTTAAACATGCCAAATTAATACATAAAAGGTCTTATTCTCTTTCCCTTATCTTTTATTAGAACTTTTCTATATTCAGAAATGTTTGTTTGCAAATACATTAAAAAATTTGTCATTGTGTAAAGCTATCTTGCTGAGGATTTAATTGGAAATATGTGAAATGAAAGTGTGGTACCGTTTACCAATTATAAATGCATTCTTTTCCTTTCCTTATATAGGTCATATTTTCTCCATATAGGGCCTAATCATTATTATTCTTGAACACCTTATTTTTGTTGATTTGCTGCTTAAGCCTTTTTCCATCAGATATTTGAACACTCATTGATAGCCTATAATTATTGCTTTAAACTGTAAAATCTTGAATCCCTATATGTAGATATATGTATATATATATATATATAATTTGACTCAATTCTTCACATTTTTGTAATAGACAATAATATTGAACTCTAGAAATGATCCCTCAAAATATAACCTTATTTGTAGACAATAATATCAGCAAAAGCTCATGTATGTTACCTCTTCAATAATATTTATACCTATTAATGCATTTATTTTTAGTAATTACAGAGTTATTTAAATTCTAATAGTATTAATGGACATTTATTATTTATTCTTGCCATTAATGGAGTTGCAGTCTATATTTTTTCTTAAGCAATATTAATATATTTATTAACATGGCAACAGTTAACATAGGCTGGTGACAAATACTTACTAAAAAGTCAATCAAGCAAGCTCTGTGTGTGCTACAGATAAATAACAAAGAATAAAATAAGAATGGATACCCTATAGCACATCAGTTAAAAAAGTGATACAGATAATAAACAGGTAATATAATAAATGAATGCGTGCTTACAGGTTTAGAAATGTGCTATGAAGGTCATGTTTAGACCAAGAATATTAAGTGTCATGTATTCATCTTATTTAGGTGAGCGCCAGTGAAAGCAGTGCAAAAAGTGAAGAAAACTTTCTAGGCAGAAAGAATGACAATGTAAACTATTTAAGGAAAGAAAAACTGGTCAAGACCAAGAAAAGATCAGTGCAGATGGAAGAGAGTGTGAATGGAGAGTAAGTTGAGTTTAGAAGATGAAGTAAAACACTGTAAGCAACAATCTAAAATGGGATTTTACTCTAATAAAATACAAAGTTATTCATATGTGTTAAATCAAGGAATGGTATCATGACATATAATCATGAAAAAGTTTAATCTATCTAGTTTGTTGACTTCAAATGAAAAAAAAACAGGGCAAGAAAGACTAGATAACAATGGGTCAAATTATGATAGGTGTGTAGATATAGAAAATTTAGGGTGAATCCAAAGTGTATTTTGGAAACTCACTAAGCAGTTTTTTTTTTAACCTAATATGAAGCCAATGTGTGAGACATTATTAAAAGACATGACAAAGATTTGGAGGGCAGCAGGATGGAGTGTGGGATCAGGAGTTGAGTTCTGAGATGGTTAAGATGGGTAGAATAGTACTGCTCACAGAGTCAAGACCTGAGGCTGCAACATCACCACAAAATCTCTTAGTGTGTATGAGACAATACAGTCAGGCAGAAAAATGTTGCTATCACACTGTAGTCTACCAAAATAAAGTACAGAGGACACAGGCCACCTCTGGGAATCTCACTATTAATAGACATGCAAAGGAAATAGTCCTGAGAGGAAAGTAGCAAAGCTGAGGAGAGACCAAGATAAGGATTAATGGCAAAAAATGGGTGATTATCTGTGCTGGATATTGTGGCATGAGGCCACGAGTTGAGGTGAAAAATGTGAAACGTCATCAGGATTAGCTTAACCTTGATGTCTTCTGGATAATCCCCAAGAAAGTCATGTGGTGCATGACAAAAGCAGGGTTAGTGTGTCCATAGATGGTGGGATGACTTCATTGCAGGTCCCTAGGCCACCAAAGCTCTAACTATGAAGCATACAGTTGGTGTATAACCAATTCTCATGAACTATCTCAGACAAATTTTGACTTTTATTACCCATCATGCTCTCAAGCCAAATAAACAAAAGTATGTTTCCATTTAGGAACATGAGTGTGTCAGCACCTTCATGGATGTAAAAAGTGTTGGTGATGGGGGAACAAAGCTGGCTTTCGAGTCGAAAGATGAACCTTTTAAATAACACGGATTTTTATATTAAACTTTGTTGAAAGCAAAGAATAAGAGTTAGAAATCAGTACTATTTTTAGAGTATATTATGAGACCATGAACACAAGTGGACCTGCCTCAAGATACAAGTAACATCATTTAGAAGAGGAGCTATGATCTACTTAACCTCTGTTCAGAAACCTGTTCATTATCACTCTGATGTATTTGACTCTCCAGCTTGTAGAACAGGTCCATACAGCAATAAGGATGCCATCATTGCTGGTTCTTTTGAAGTTCCGATAGAAGCTGGCATGCAGAGGATGAACTTGACAGATACAACTTAGTGATGATGGTTAGTAGGGAGGGTCTGTGACATTGATGATAATTTTGGAAAGTTCAAAAGTCATTGGAGCCAGGAAGAACAGACCTACATAAGAGGATCAAAAGTCATATGGCAATGTTTTAAATTGATATACCTGTGGTTTTCAATACTTTTTAAATTCCAAGACTGCATTTCACACCTCAGCAAATGTTGAAACCACACCACTTCCTCCACCAGAGCTCTTGTTACCACCTATCATTGTCCATGTTAGCTCCTACTTAACAGGCACATAAGACAATTATAGATTGTTTCATTACATAGTTGATGAGACCTGGCTATTCTTTGTTCATCTGAATTATTTTAAATACCAAAGGAAGAACTGAGTGAAACATTAAACTTCAAGGATAACTTCATTCATCTAGAAAGTATGAAAAGAACTTCTCTTTTGACCAGGCATTCAAAATGGGTAGACTTTGCTCCAATCCTTGAGCGACTGGTGGTTGTTGGAGTAAATGATGATCAAATGAAGATTACAGTGCAAAGATGTTCTTGATTTCACCATGGCAACCCAGACAATGGAGTGAACAAATGTAGCAGGCTTCAGAGTGGATGCAAAGTTTAGGCCAACTGAAATGTTTAGATGGGCATCCAAAGGCAAAAGGAACATGCTGGGCAAAGACACAGGGATCTGGAACAGGAGGTATTTTCTGGGATACCCAATTGTTCAAGTTTGCTGAAATTGAAGGTACACAGAAATGAGGATTCAGAGGAAGGAGACTTACTGAATCTCTGCTGGAGGTGGTTTCAGTCTGAGTCCAGGGCCTTGTGAAGAATTTCTTTAAGGCAAAGAGAGATATAGAAAGTTTGTTTTATACCAGAGAGGTTGATATCAGATGTGAGATTTAGAAAGAGCTTAGCAGTGCAATAGATGAAACTATTTGGCCTGATTCATAATGAAAGAGTAAAGTTTGTGGGTTGCAGTGATGACATGCTTTGCAGAATCACAACTGAGAGATGTTTACGTGTATGATAATTCTACTACTGATTGGAAGAGATTTAACAGCTCAGTAACCTTAACATTGTACCTAAGCAACATCTGCCTCTGACTATGTAGGGTGAATGTCTGTTTTCTACCTTATATGTTAAAATTCTCATGCCCAGAGTTGTGGAGTTAGGAGTCATGTCAGTGTTAGTGCCCTAGTAAAGGATACTTCAGGGAGGTCCTTGACCCTTCTGCCAAGTGAGGGCACAGCAAAAAGATAACTATCTCCAGGTTAGGAGCAGGTCCTCCACAGACAATGAATAGGCTGGCTCTTTAACCTTAATTTCTAGTCTCTACAACTGTGAGAAATCACATTCTGTTCTTCATAGACATGGTACTTTCATTCTAGTAATCTAACCGGATGAAAACACTTCACTTAATGGAAATTATATCAGTAATCTCTCCAAACTTCAGAGGACAGACTGAATCTCATGTCCTTCATTCTCAATTGTTGAAGGAGGAGGTACTAGGCTCCAGGCATGTTTGTCAGGTTTCTTTTGGGTATGGTAAGTTCTTCAGGCCATCCCTCATTGTACTGCTTGAAACAATGTCCTAATGTATAAACCCAACTTAAGGAGAGGAAAATATGCTCTGACTCATGGAACAGAATTAAATAAAATATGATTTATTTCATTAGAGAAAATGTAAAGTGGGTATATTGATAATTTAATAACTATTAAATTTCACTTAATATTTGTTATTAAATAATATGCAATATTAACACCATTTTTGTTACAATTATTATCGGAATACCTATTTAACATTTTATTTAAGAAGCAAAGTTGTTTTGTGAGATGATTTTCTTTTAGCATTAAAATGGAATAAAATTGTTCCTGGCAGATTCATCTGTAAATTTGATTTATTTATTCAGTCAGTTATTAATCTGTATAGTATGAACACATGTATAGCCCAGAATTCTAAAATTTGAGTTATAATTCAATATTGTATTTGTTTTAAGTTGTTTTTATCATTATAGATTTGATGATTGGAACTCTTTAAATTGACTGCTTGTCGATTAGGGCACAGGATTGGGCATAACACTATCATCACTGTCAGGAGAATTTTTTTTAAAGAATTTCCTTACTCACTGGCACAGCAAGATGCCACAAACTCATCTTCCATATTTCCTCCCTTAGTCCTGGAATAATGATTTCTATAAAAGTCTTGGGTTCCTTTCTTTACCCAATGGTATTTGAAACAAGAACCTGGGAACCTCATTGCTCCTGAGTGTTATAATTACCTGACCTTTTCAGCTGACAGACTAAGAAAATAAATGCATAGATAGGTACATTGTCAAGGTTGCTCTTTACTAACTTCTGCATTGTATGTATTAATATCAAATTTCCTCCAGCCTAAAGTGAGTAACATGGAGAAGAATGAAATGGTGGCTGTGAAATAATTCTATTACTCAGAACCCACACCTGGCTTTACAAGACAAGAAGTTTTATGAATTACTCTCAGCAGTTTCATGAATTGAAATATATTTGAAATTAAGGCCTTGTTCAAATGACACATTCACAAGAAGTATTTATCAGACACATAATTCAACCCAATAATTGCTCTATTGGGAATCTACCCAAAGGAGACCTCAGTGTAGGTACAAAGGGACACATGTACTTGGATGTTTTTGGCAGCATTATTTATAATTGCAAGGACATGGAAGCAACCCAAATGTCCCAAAACAGATGAATGCATGAAGATGTGGTATATATACACAATGGAATACTACTCATCAATTAAAAATGACAAAATTGATGACTTTGTGATAACATGGATGTACCTAGAAGAAATCACATTAGCAGAAACAAGTCAGAAAGAAAAAGACAGAATCCAAATTGCTTCAGTAATGCATGGTACATGGGAAAAACAAACAAAATGCCAGGAGGAAAATTCAAAACAAGCTAAAAACCAAGCTGAAGCTCACAACCTGGGAGGAAAGGATCAGGGAGGAGAGAGACCCAAGGATTACAAAGATGTGAAATAATTATCTATATAATATTTATTAAAAAAAGAAGTGTTTATTATAGCAATCTTTTTTTCCCTTTAGAATAGATTGACTGGTGACTTCCATAGTACCCTGTGTAGAGGGCAACTGTGTTTTAATGATCCTTTTTTAATATTTGTTTTTTCAAATGTCGAAGGAAGACTTAGGGTGTATATCCTGTTTTCTAAAATCCAATGTTTGCCGCATTGTAAATAACCAAGAGACATTAGTTGAATCTATAAATGAATAAATGAGCAACTGAGTAAATGACTAATCTGTTTTATCAAAGTGATGATGCATCATTAATAGACTACTCTGGTAAATGGTACTTAGAAGTATGTCTGTAATTTATAAATGCCCACAGTATCTGTTCAGTGGTGAAAAGTCCTAAAATAATGTTTCTGCGCCTCAACGATCACTTAAAGGTACTCGGAAAAATGGACATGATGTTTCTGGTGTCATTCTGTTTTGATCAGCATCATGTATCTGCAACATGAACATTTTATCTACTGTGTCTCCCTCCCACACTGTTCTGTGTCACACTCACTTCACTCTTTTGCTATCTAATTCCTTTGTTCAAACTGCAAAGTGGCAAAGGAGTTAGAGAAATCAGTCTGAAATATATTATTTTGAATTAAAACAGTGTCAAAAGTGAATGCAATTCGAAACATCTTTCTCTTTAACCAAGTCTATCTCCATCTGGCTGTGATAAATGTGCAGTGTCAGAGACTAACCTTAAGGACTTCTACAGCTCAAAGACAAACCCACATAAGCCTTTTAACAATCCAGTAGTCATTTTAAAGACTAATTCTAACCATCCTGCTAAATTTTTCTTGCACATAGCTGTTCTATTCACTTTTACCTATATTTACTGATCCTTGAATTGAAAGGAGTTTTGCAGAAACTTGAAATGAATTTTCATGGATTTCCATGTATGTAAACTGGAGATTACATTTTGTCATCAATGGAATGTCTACTTATATATTTTTTAAACTATTCCCATTCTATTATTTTCACTTTAGTAGATCTCATGTTTCTGACAAGACTTTCAGGAAGTAATTTTTAAGCTAATTACATAAGTGAGAGCATACAATTTATCATTTGTTTCCTAAGAAGAAGGATGTCTTTATGCACCTCCTGAAAAAAAAAGAATCTTCCCATTTCTTTATAGATTATCTACAGTAGATCATTAACTTTTGCATTTAAATTGTTTTATGCATTAATAATATTTAATCTTTTCTTTGTGTTGATTCATTTTCTTATCATTAATCCCACTCTTCTACCATTGGTCTATGAGCTGCCTTTGTGATATCATTTCTAATGTGAGTTGTCTTTGAAAACTTCCAGTATCTTTAACTCCCAGAGTCTCATTTATTTATATCATTTTCTATTTCTTACATGAAAAAATAAATCTCTCTAAAAAGAATGATCTTTCTAAATTTAACATGCTTCTCAGTGGTAGTGGAAGTAACATATATTGTGTCTCCATTGGGGAAAATTTATTAAGCATGCTACAAAAAGCATCTCATTTTGAATTTGGGTTTTAGGAATAGACCTGGAGTCCAAGAACCCCAGCTGGGCTACTGTTTCCTAGTTCTTGTCTTTGGTTAGGAAAAAATTAAACATTGAGATGAAATTTACAAGAAAAGCAAGCGATTTATTGATAGATAAGAGGAAGTATAGGAAAGCTCTTCAGAGAGGGATTCTGAGTGGGAATCCACCTCAGTGGCAAAAAGTAAGTGCTTATATAGGTAGGGGGGTGGGCAAAGAGTGGAGATTTGGCTATTGGGTATCTTTACAGTGTATCTCTTGTGATTGACTGGGCCAACAGGTGTCTCCTGGGTTTTGGTTACCAAGGTCCATTGTGTTTTCCCACATTATCCAGGCTACTTTTAGAAACTAGCTTTAGTCTTTTGCTATTGTGCTATTATGTTGGTATTATAAATTTTTCATTTTTAATTGAATTGGGGATAACATATATCCTCGTGGTCTGCAATTGTTTCACAATCATGCTAATAAATGACTTTGGTGCTTGGGATATCTGGTCCCTAAATGACTGCCTAAACCCATTTCCTAACTTCTCCCTTCAATTTTATACTCCTAACATTCATGTGTCAGGTATATGCTTTAGAAATTCTACCTGGGAGAGGAAAGTAAGTACCTGGAGTCACAATTATTAATTTGAAAATGTGAATTTTGTATTCATAAAATCTGAATCCTACATTCCAATGATTCTATTAAGGGAATTCTTACCATATGTATCAATGACCCTCCCCCTTTTGACTACAGCATTCATGACATCAGTAAGGAATGCAGGTGCCAAACATCACTCATGAGTCACATGATATAATCTATCACTCAATGTTACAAAAGTTCCAGCATATCTCTCAATGTTTGCCAGTTGACTGTGATTTGTACAAAAGATTTATCTTCAGTACAATTTACTTTGATTAGCAATTTAAACTATGAAAACATGAGTCTATCTGATCTATAGATTGATTCTATGCTAATTATGGAAAACTTCCCAAATAGCCACAAATATTTCCATTCTTCTATTCCCACTCTGATTACCCACATTTGACAAACTGTCTTTTTCAAATACCTTGAATGTAGGGGTCAATTCATGTGATGTACTTTGACTAATGAAATGTGAGCCAAGTAGCATTTTGGATTGATGGAGCATATCCTTGGTTTCCCTTTATCATGGACCAATCTGAAGTCGCATGCTGTGATACCAACATCAAATAATGGCAGAACTACCTGTTCAGAAGAACTACTTGGGTTCAGAGTTCAAACCCTAATCACTTGTCCAGAACATAGGTAGTAAGGCAAAAATAAACATTGCTATTCAGTCCACTTTCATATGGGGATAATTTGTAACTGAACAAATGCCTTGATTTGTCCTGACTAATAAATAAATGAGCAAAACAAACAATGATATAACTCAGCTATAAAAGATGAACTCTTTCCAGCTGCGACAACATAGGAAGGAATTCTAGTGAAATTAGTCAGAAGAAGAAAATATAAATGGTTTTATTTATATATGGATTACAGAGAAACAAAACAAAGAATCAGAAAGAGACAAACCAATAACAAACCTTAGAAGTTTGACTTCTAGTAGAATGAGTTTACCAGAAGGAAGGCAGAAGGTAGAAAGCAGGATGCAGAGGAACAAATGAACTATGGTGCCTCCTTGGTAGATGTGGTATGGTATCATATGTCCAAATACTTGTGATACTAGACCTTTAAATCATGTACAGTACTATAAAATTTTTTACTTCAATAAAATGAGAAATAATAAATATAAATATATTTGCTTTTTGAATTTGTATGCATCATGTGCAATTTACTCATATTTGAAAATGTGAGTTAAATATTACCCATAATCATTGGAATGACAATTATACTATATGTTTCAGCAATTCTATAAAGTAGTTGGTATTATATACATTCTGCCAATGAAGGAAATTGCTCTGTCATATAGCTAAAAATGGTAGAAGTAGGTTTTTAACCAGGCTGGTCTGTACATGTAGACATGTGACAATATCTATAAGAAAAATGTGCCTCAGTGAAGTAAAGTAAGCTTAAAAATCATAGCTAGAAAATAGCTATAGCATGGATGGATGGATGATTTTTCTTAAGATTCCCTTGAGATTTTGTGAAACATATCTAAAAGGTCTCAAAATAGTACCCTTTAAGTGCTTCTTGTAATGTTGGGAAATGCCTGCAGAGGTTCCTAAGAGATAAATATAGAGGAATTTCATTATTTCTTTCTATTTTTTGTAGGAATTAACTTTCAGTTCTGATTTTAATTTTTCTTATATTTATCCCCCCTAATTTTTGTTAACATGGTAAACTATGTTAATATAGAATGATATGTCAAAACACTGGGTAATTTCTGAATTACCAAACTCTCTTTGGTTTATTGCCTGGTTCTAGAAACACTCAGAAAACTGAAAAATCTTGGGTAAGTATATTTCCTTCATATGCAGCAAAAATCAGAAGATATTATTGGTGGCGTTTTGTGCTTTTTTGTTATATTATTGATTAATAACTTTGGAATAGTAGTCTTTCTTAGTAGATAGTCTAATATCTAAATCAATGCAAATTGTCTCTCAGCTATTCTATATATATTTTTATATAGTCTCATATATATGGCTATATATATATATATATAGTTGGTGGGAATGAATATATGTGGGGGGGGCTGCCTTTTCTCTACATTCTTACCAGCTCGTCTTGGTTCTGGCCTTTTCAGTATAGGCCATTCTCACAGGTATGAGATGGTATCTCAGTGTGGTCTTGATTTGTATTTCTGTAAGAATAAATGATTGTAAACATTTTTTTATATGCCTGTTAGCTGTTTGAATGTCTTCTTTGAAGAGGAGTCTGTTTAGTTCTTTTGCCAATTTTTTATTCAGATTTGTTTTGTTTTCCTAGAGTTATATGACTTCCTTGTATATCTTTGATATCAGTCCTTTGTCAGACTGAAGGCATTCAAATATTTTCTCCCATTCAGTCGGGTATCTTTTCATTTCATATGGTTTCTTTCAATGTACAGAAGAAGTTTTTTAGTTTCATGTAGTCTTAGCTGTTTATGTTCTCTTTTGTTTTCCTTGCTGCTGGGGATGAATCTAAATAAATCACTAAATTTGTGTCATGAAATGTTTTCCATATGTTTTCTTCTATGCATTTTAAGATTTCAGGTTTTATAGCCAAGTATTTGTGCACTTGGAGTTGATTCTGATGTATAGGGTGTGATTGTGGTCTACTTTCATTCTTTTTCATGCAGCTGTTCAGTTTTCCCAACACCATTTTTTGACGGCGCTTTGTTTGTTCCAGTGAATGTTTTTGGCTTTTTTGCCATAGATTAACAGTCCATATAGATGTGGGTTTATTTCTGGGCTCTCAGTTCTATTCCATTTTCATTTTTTTTCTAATTCTGGTACCAGGCTGTTTTAATTATTATGGTTTTATAATATAATTTGAGGTTTGGAAGTGCGATACTTTCATTCTCTCTTTTTGTCAGCATTGCTTTTGCTATTGTTTTTACTAGTCAGGGTCTTTTGTGATTCCATAGAAATTTCAATAGTATTTGCTACAACTGTTTGAAATCTATTATTGATATTTTTTATTGGGATTGCATGGAATCTGAATATTGCTTTGGGTAGAACAGCCATTTTGATAATGTTATTCTTCCAATCCATGGCAAGGCATATTTTTCCTTTTCTTCATCTTCAATTTCTTTCAACAATGCCTTATATATATTTTTATAGAAATATTCTACCTTCTATTTTATAGAAATATTCTACCTTCTTACTCTTAGGTACATAATTCTTTTGGTGTAATTGTAAGTGGTTATCACTTTCTTAATTTTTTCCTCTTCTATCTCATTGTGTTTAGGAAGGCAATTAATTTATGTGTTGATATCCTACTCTACCTCTTTGTTAAACTAACGACTTGTTTCAATAATTTTCCCAAGGAGTCTTGACAGTTCTTTATGTATATTGCCATGTAATCTACAAATAATGATTACTTTGTTTCTTCTTTTCCAATTTGAATTTCTTTTATATTTCTCTCTTGCCTAATTTCTTTAGCTAGAACCTCAAGAATTATGTTGAATAACAATCGTGAGTATGGACATCCTTGTCCCACACCAGATAGTAGTTGGAAAGATTTCAATTTTTCAGTGTGTTTATTGTATATGGCTTTTATTAATGTTAAAATATGTTCCAATTATCTTCAGTTTTTTGAGGGTTGTAATCATACACATATGTTGGATCTTATCAATTATTTCCTCAGAATCAACGTTCATGATCATTGGCTTTTATTCTTTTTCTTTTGTTGCTGAGGTGGTGAATTATATTGATGGATTTTTGTATGTTGAGCCCTCTTTGTGTTCCTGGTATGAATCCCACTTGACTGTGTGTATGCTTGGTTGAATCGCTGAATTCTGTTTGGTAGAATTAATTCAGGAATTTTGCGTCTGTGATCTTTATGAGATTGGTCTGTAATTTTATTTTCTTGTGTTTTTTGTTTGGTTTTGGCATTCAAGTAATATTAGTCTCATAAAAGAGTATTTGAAAATACTCTTTTATTTTTTGAAAGGGTATGTGTAAGGTCGATGTTCTATTAACTTTAAAAATTTGATAGAATTCACTCATAAAGCCTTCTGATATTGGACTCTTGTTTTTGGGAGAGTTTTGACTACTGTTTCATGTTCTTTGTTTGCAACTGATTTGCTCAGGGTTTCTTTTTCTTCTGTATTTAGTTTCAGCTGATAGCATAATTTTAAGCATTTGTTCAAGTCTTCTATGTCATTGAATTTGTTAGCAGATAGATATTCAAAGTAGTCTCTATCCTTTGAATTTTTGCAGACTCTTGTGATTTCTCTGCTTTCATTTTTGATTTTGTTTATTTGATTGTCTCTCTTATTTTCTTGCAAAGTTTTTCTATTTTGTTAAATTATATTGTTTTCTATTTGTTAAATTATTCAGAGAAACAGCTTCCAATTTCATCCATCTTTTACGCAATCATTCTAATTTTTATTTTATTTACTCTGCTTTCATTTTTATGATTTCTAGTTCCTACTGGCTTTTGGATCATTTTTTCTTGTATTTCAAATTACTCAAGTTGAGTGAGAATGTCATTTGTGTTCTTTCTTGTTTCTTGACATGAGTGTATATTGCTATAGATTTCTCTTTTGGTGCTGCTTTTGCTGTATCTAGTAAGTTTTAAAAGTTTGTGTGCTCATTTTCATTTGTCTTGAAGTATTTTTAAGAATTTCTTCTTTAATGCCTTCGTTAGTCCAGTGATCCCTCAGTAGTGTATTGTTCAGTCTCCATATATTAAATTTTCCCTTTCTTTTGATAGTTTATTTTTAATTGAATAAGTTCATAGTCTGAGAATATGCTGGATATGATTTAAATCTTAATGAAATTATTGATATATGTTTTGCATGCCAAAGCTTGGTTTATTGTGGAGAAAGTCCTTGTGCTCTTGAAAAATAAAATGTGTATTCTTCTTTTGGGGGATGCAGTGCCATGTATATGTCAATGAGGTCCAAGAGTTTAACTCTGTATCAGGCTGTCATATCCTTGTTTATTTTCTGTCTAGTTGTTCTGTTGAATATCCAACCACGAATACATTTTTCTAATGCAAGATTTCAGAGTTTATAGTATTTGCCTAATGTATTTTTTGTACATCTTCATTTGATACATATACATTGAGTTGTGATATGTCTTCTCATATGTCATTCCCTGATAGTGGCCCTCTTTCTCTCATCTTCTTTTTATCTGGAAATCTATTTTGTCTGATCTAAGTGTGGCTGCCTCTGCCTTCTTAAGATTCCCACTTACTTGTAGGAGTATTTTCCAAATCTTTACTTTGAGCTATAAAGTTTAAGTGTGTCTGCTGGAGTCAACAGAAGGTTGGGTTTTGTTAACTGATGTAACAGGATACTCTGTCTTTTAATTAACAAGTTCAGTCCATTTACATTTAAAATGACTATTGATACATGACAGTCCATTACTGTGATTTTATTCTTAATTTTTATGGGTTTTTATGGGGTTATACATTTTTTTATTTGTTTTTTTGTGTATGTTACCTTTTTTGGTTTCAAGGTATATGTTCCTTTCAATATTTATTATAATAAAGTTTAATCTTTTCAGATTCCTTGAGTTTCCCTTTATCGGAAAAGACCTGTACTCCTCCCTCATAGTTAAAGGATAGTGATTATTGAGTAGCAATTTTTCTCTTTATATGTTCAGAACACACCATTCCATTTTCTTCTTGTTTATATTGTTTATTCAGAGAAGTCTGATATTAGTCTAATCAAAGTACCTTTACATGTTATCTGCTTTTATTTCTTTTCCAACTTCAACATTTCCTTTGTACTGAAATTTTAGAAATATCATTATTATTTGTCTTGCTTACAATCTCATTTTATCTAGGTATTGCAGGATGTTTTTAGCATCCTGTAGTTGTACATTTATTTCTTTCTTTAGATTTGGATACATTCCCCTCATTGTTTCTTTAAATAAGTCTTTTCTCCTCTCCCCCACTGGGTATTCCTATTATTCTTATATTCTTATGTTGACTTTTCTCATGGAGTCAGACAGTTCTTGGTGTGCCTTTTTTTTTTTTAATCATGTTTCTCCCTTCCCTTCTCTATTCAGGTTCTTTTTTATATATGATGCATTTCAATTACAGTACAAGTCATTGTTTCACTTGATCTGTTCCACTTTCATAATTTTTCCCTGTTTTTCTCATGTCCTGTATTTCTCTTTTGAAATCTTGAAGCTCAATAATGATTCACAGGTGATATGACAGTGTGATGTCACTTTGTGGTATAAAGTGATATAAGATATAGATAGAGAGAGAGAGAGAGAGATAGATAGATAGATAGATAGATAGATAGATAGATAGATAGATAGATAGATAGATAGATAGATAGATAGATAGATAGATAGATAGATAGATAGAGGGGTGAGGGAGATATGTAGCTATAGCTGTATAATCAGTAAAATAATCCCCAGAAAATTGTAAAAAAAAAAAAACTCAGTGAAACTCCATTTTTAATCTTAATTAGCACTCATTTTCTTTCTCCAGTTCATTGATTTCATTCTAGGACATTGTGCTTCTGAATTTTCTTCCATTATTTAAAATTTCTTTATCACTGCTATTCCAAACTTTGTATCTAGTAATAAAAATATAGTGTCCATGTCCATGACTTGGCGTTCTGGTGATTTATTCTCTCTGTGTTTTTCTATTTACTTGGGGACTCATACTGACATTTGTTGGGTTTTTCTTTCTGCCCATTATTAACTATTCATGCAGCTATTTCTCTGGGCATGACTCTTCCACTCTCATGGATCAAGGTCTGACCTATCTGAGCAAACTACTGGCAGGATCTCATGGGAGATTGTGAGATATTTGCTTTACTCTGGCCCACTCCCTAATATGGTTCTGAGGTCTCACTAGTCTTGTATATGCCCATGAAATGTCTGTAAGCCCTTGTAGGTCTGAGTGGACTCTGGTAGAATCCTGTGAAAAGTTTTCACGGGTCTGGGCAGGTGATGGTTGGGTCCTTTCTTTACAGGTACCAGTAGAGTCTCACAGAATTTAAAGACCCTTGTTAGCCTGAAAAAGAAGGGGGATCCTGTGCAAGGTTGTGACTTCTCTGGCTATTCTGGCCCCTTCCTGACCTTCTTATAGTTTAGAACACACAAAGTTTGTTCTCAAGGTTGCTATCTATATGGTAAAACATTAAAATACCTCCTATATCATACATGTGAAAATTAGGGAATGCTTTGTAAACAAAATTTTGTCACTACTCTCAATTTGGCCCTAAGGAACTGAAATTATGAGATTGCCCAAGATGGATAAAATGCAAAGTTTAATGATCATTTCATGAATTAAATCTATGTCAAAAACAAAGTGGAAAATAATCTTTAATGTTTTCATGCTCATAGGTATTTAAGAATCTAAATAACTCAAATAATCTACCAGAATAACCTACCCTATTTCCCTGTCAAATACACACTATTTTACTTACCTGCAATATATTCATCAAGGTACTAAAGTCACTGAGATATTATCTATTTATCAGACTGTTACCATATGCACAGCACAATATGAGTCTATAAGAACAAAGGCCCCCAAAACATCACACACACATACACACACACACACACACACACACCCCTAGAAATTTTTATATATAGAAATTTTTCTTAATTAATATAGAAATTTTTCTTAATTAAAAATGTTTAGATTAATAATTAAACAATTAAAGATGTGTTTAGTTTGTAGCTAAATCCAATCAAGTGGAGGAATTTTTTTAACTATTTTGGAATGCCTGCATTTGATAATTACCATCTAAAAGGTAAAAAATTTTGCCTTATAGTGCTATTTATTAGACTAAATAACCAACTATTAAGTTTTGAAATGGAAATCTAACCAACTATTAAATTTTGAAATGGGAATTTAAACTGAAACATTTGCATTTCTCTAAGACTCTATGAAAGGCCATCTCCTGAGTTTATCAATCAGGTACCCGCTGATTGCCAGAGCAGAAGTTCATCAAGAACCACAAATCAGTTTTTGAAAACTTTTCACAACATTATTTGGAAAACATTGAACTTACATCATTTGCCTCTTTATGGCAAAAAACTCTTTTCTTTCCCTGGAAGCAGTCTTGGGCAGCCACCTTTTATTTGTATGATTCTTTCGAGAGACTTTATTTAATTGCCTAATTAAGTTAAAGGCCACAGTACAGTCCTGGAAGTATTTTCCTTCTAAAAATGGCATTTTGGCCTTTAAGAGTTCCAGAGAATAACCTCCTCTGCCACAAGTGCCACTGGGCTTGGCTTCTGACAGACTTCAGTCACATGCATGTAGTCCTTTCAGTCTAAAATAGAAGAGGGGTTTAGAGCATCAAAATCTGCCAGTTTTTCCTCTCTTCGAACTTACTTATTTTCAATGAATGCCTCAGGAACTGGCTGTAAATTTGGTTAATACAGCACAGAATATTTAGATATAGTGGAAGTATCTGGAAAAATTTCATTGTTAATCCTGACCACCTTATCCTATCTGCCAATAAAGTAATGCAGTTAGACAACATCTGTATGAAAGTTGTAAGTGAACTTGACCTTAATCAGGCACAGGGGAAAGGCAATCTACAGTTTCCAGAACTCAGTGCTTCACCTCCAGTTAGAAATAACAAATGAACAGTTGCATAAAGGCCATTGTCCTTCCTCAGCTAAAACCCTTAAAGCCAGCAAACTAAGTAAATGTGCTCCAGTATTTATTTATGATATTTATTGCACTGATAGAAGTGTGGGATAGAAGCATGAAAGATTATCTTCTGATAATAATGCAATGGCAATACAGTACTGTGCAGCTGGTAAGGTAACTGCAGTCCCCTCCCAACACAAGGGGCATAGAGATAACTCAAACCAGTCTGTTCTGATTGTGTGTACTCATTATTAATGTGAAATTACTCAGTCAACTAATGCATGAGAATTATTTGGTTCTCTCTCGCTCTCTGTCTCTGTGTCTCTGTCTCTGTCTCTCTCTCTCTCTGTGTCTCTGTCTCTGTCTCTCTCTGTCTCTGTCTCTGTCTCTGTCTCTCTCTCTCTCTCTCTCTCTCTCTCTCTCTCTCTCTCTCTCTCTGCATTAGCCTGAAACCTCTGTTACAATGTTTGGATGAATGTGACTTTTTTTAATAATAAGTTCTTTCTTCTAAGATTTGAATTGACTAAACCTTTTTTTAGGATAACTGCAAAAAGTCACAGAAGTTAGTGAAAGGATATGAGAAAGGAGAGGACAGAAGCCAAACCAAGTAAAATAAAGAAAAATGTTTATTACTGCACACCCAGGAGACGTTCACTGACACTAGAATGGGGGGGGTCAGTGAAGTTACACTTAGAGTGGGTGGTTGCTTTTATAGGTGCAGGGACAGGGGGATGGGATTTTTGATGTGGTGGTTAAGGTCAGCAGGTGGGTAAGGTCATTCCATGGGCAAGGTAGGTGAGATTGAGTTGGGTGGGCAGGTGGATAGGTTGACAGCAGTCTCAGTTATACCCAGAGGGCAGAGATTTGGGTTGGGTGATAACTATAGAGAATATATTTAGCATCTTTAATACTCTCACATGTGGAGACTCCCAGTGTCTTCTAAGTGACCTTTCAGTAAGAAGTCTGAGAACCCATGGACTCTCTCTGAACATTTGTTTTTTGCTCTTTTTGATCCCATTGGAGAATCAAAGTCATTATCATCTTTATCAAGAAAGATTGACCAGAAATATACCTCTAAATCTAGGATGCGCTAGATAAGAAATAAAATATTTCAAAAAACAGTTATTGATATCTGACTCAATATTTTTTCTTTCCTGATTTTCTGCTTATCATCAATAAAAAAGCATAACAATTCAAATGATGTCTTCTTTCCATTTTTCTATATTTACTGCCATAATCTTTATTTCCAGCCATCACATTTGTCATTGTGCAAATATTATTTTATTTTAAATGCTGTAACATTGGTTTATATCATTGTTTATCTATTAGAAGTATATTATTTTCCTATAATATCATTTACGGTTCACCATCATAGTCAAATGTGCACTCTCCATCTCTTGCTCTTGCTTTTCTTTCTCCTTTTGCTCCTTGGGTAACAGATCTATAATTACCTTTCTTAGTTCACATTGTCTAAAATTTTGTTTGATTTCTATATATTCTTATAAATGAAATCATCTGGTATGTGTCTTTCTGACTAAATTCACTTATCATAATATCATCCAGCTCCATACATATTGTCACCAATGGCAAAGACCATCTTATTTTTGATACTGAAAGTTGTGGTGTATTTACACAATGGAATTATACAGCAATCAAGAAAGAAAAACTCATGTCATTTGTGGCAATGCAGTTGGAGCTAGAAGGAATCATTCCAGTGGAAATAAGTCAGGAAGACAAAGATAAATACTGGATGTTCTCACTTATAAGTGTGATATAGGAAACAAACAAAATGATGAGAACAACTTAATGACAGCAGAAACAAACCATACAGCAAGGGAAGGGCATGGAAGGAGGAAGGATGAAATTGATGGAGGGAGCACAAAAAAGCAATATGATAGTTCATGGGTGGCCTGCTAGTGGACCTTTTACATAATAATGTAAAAAATATATATTTAAATATATATAAATGTAGAAAATATTATATTGTTATATATAATATTTATTTTATTGCTATATATTCTATTTAATTATATATTACTATTTGTATTACTATTACTAAATATATTACTATTTATTTTAAATGTATATTTATATATAAATTTTGCATTATAAATTTTAAATATATATATATTAAAAATATATATTACATCTTATTTTATTTTTCATATTATCATTTTATATATATTTTTATATTTTAAAAATATATTGTATATGTAGTCAATAAAAAGATTTAAAAAATAAAGTATGGGCCATTCTCATAGGTGTGAGATACAGGTGGTGTCTCACTGTGGTCTTAATATGCCCTTCCATGACAATAAGCAAAGTTGAACATTTTTCATGTGCTTGTTAGCCATCTGTGTGTCTTTTTTTTCAGCTGTGACTATGACTATTTATTGTTTCTGACCATTTTGGGATTTTGTTAGTTTTCTTTCTTTTTTATTTTTTTAGTCATTGAACTTTTGACCTCTGAGTACTTTCCCTTGCAATTAATGTTAAACACAAAAGCATGATTGATTTTTCCAACAATGTAATGATGATATATTAACAACTGTCTGCTATATACCCATTTTCTATGAAACTGAGCTAGATACTTTAGCGTTGTATTCAAGGTTTCAATGCATCAAACCTCTCAAATTGAAAATCTTGTGTAGCTGTTGTCTTTTATCTTATATTTTCATCTAATTCTCATTTGAGAGAGATGTCTATGCTTTGTATGTAGCCTAGATTAATAATTTTGGGTTCTAAAAACTACACAGAGATGTTAGGCAATAAAATGATAATCATACAATATTTTTGGTTGGTCTAAGATTATAACTGTTAAGTAACTGAACAGAGTTACTTATTTGTTAAGCATGGGGGATTGAGCTTGATGCAGTCAGAGGAGTACTGGAGAAGAAGCGCTAAACAGAAATAGTAAGAGAAATAATAATATTTGATAAAGAGGAAGTAATTAAAAATGAATGAAGCAGACAATTTCTAGAATTCCACATTCTATTTGAGCACTTTAAAGAATGCTATAAGACAGAATTTACAAATAAAGAGTGATGTCACAAGTCATATCCTTTTCATTTTTAAGTGACATGTGCATTATTTTATTTTAAATTCCACTCAATATGACTTTTCCCCCACTACCTACTACTCCCAAACACCATTCTCATTTTAACAACAAATCTATAGATAATTTTATTTATTTCTTTGAAAAAAATTTAGTGCCTAACCCCATATAAATCAAGTAATCAAATGTTGAATTTACAGTCAACTATTCCTCTAGTCATTATATACTTTCTGATTGTGGAGTACAGTAAAAAGGAATCTTCTTTTGTAATTTATTCCTCCCCCCCTTTTTTTGTAATTTAAAACCATATTGTTCTTTTTTTTTGTTTTAATAAAAAATATTGGTTATATATAGATATATATATATAATCTGAAGAGTACAGATTTATACACTGCCATGTATATATGCTTCACTAACCCTCCTTTGATTCCTTTAATGGAGTAATCCACAGAAAACTAAACTAAGCTTAGCTATACTATGATAAAATTTAGACTTTTTAGTATATAGTGAGTGCTTAATGAAGGTTTGGTAAATAATTAAGATTTCTTCAAGCTTTAAATGTTGATAATATCAACAGTACTGCCATAGAAAATCAGGGACCATTGTTACCACTTCTTAATTCTTTCAAAAGAAATTAATTCCTAGGTTGTTTGGACTATTATTTTATTTATAAAAATAATATTTGTGTGGATGGTATGTTTTTTCATATTTCTTGAAGCCTTCATTCTTCTGTTGAAGAAGACATATAAGACATATAAGAGTTACTTATTTGAACAATATAAGGGTTGCTCCCTGAGAGAATATGGTTCTGATTATCTCAAAGGAATCAGAAAATAAAGAACACTAAAGGTCAGGAATTCTGCAGTGAAAATTCTAAAGATCTGATGAAATGTGTCTTACAAATTAAATCTTAGATCCTTTGCAGAGCATTTAATACACTCTCAAGGGTGAAATGTGTTTGTTTTTAGCAAAGTAGATAGGCTTACATCTTGTGATGGGAAAAGTCTATGTAATATACCCTGTTCTTTAGCTCTCATTTCTAAGCAGTTCATTTGGGTTGTATCTTTTGGCCAAAGTCAAGGATCTCAGCTTTCTTCCATGTCTGAGTGTTAAATCATTTTCTGTCTGCTGTCAAGCTGTCTCTTTTGGTTTCCAGACTCCTCCTATTTTAGCAAACTGCTCACGTATTTCCAAGGTTAGGTTGACTCCATCATTAGTGTTCTTTCTTTATCATAAATGTCAAAATCTAGAATTGTTCCATGTACCTGACTGCCAAGTGTGTCCAGATTTAACCTAGAAGATAAATTATTGAACTACAAGTAGTTAGGATCAAATTTTGTACAAAGCCACATGTTCACTGGGCCAGCCTAGGTTTCTTACAGCTCAAAAAAGCAGAGTAGGCCCAAGAAACAGATTTTGAATACTAACTCTTCCCATTAGTTGATGATTTGGAGGACAGTCAAGATGAACCATCACCATCATCCAAAATATCTTTTATACCACTTTTATGCCATCAGAAACCTTGAGAAAGCCACTGTTCTCAAGCCAGCAGGCTACCTCCAGATGGAATCTCCCCACTAACCTAAGGTCCCCATGCCTACTTTAATTCTCTTTCATGGCAAATGGTCCAACAGATGTTTCCTAGAGGGTTGCGGTAGCTGGAAGATTGATTTCCTGGCTTACTGGGGTGCTAACATAGTATCTTGAAAATTACATCATGTGGATTATAACTCTTATACTTTTTTTAAAAGAAACTTTACACTTGTTTGGAAGATGATGTACATCTATATGAAATTACTTTGGCAGTAGCCATTATTCCTGCTTCCAAATCAAGGAGGGCAACTTCAAATGCCAGAAGACAAGCTTCAGCATGATTCAGACTCCCAAAGTGCAAGATCTTCATTACAAAGCAATGTGAAGAAGTTCATCACAGATGTTTATTATTATGGAATCCAGCAGCAAACTATCATTGTCTCCAGATGAAAATTATGGGCTTATCAGTAGTACTTTGGAACTTTTAGACTTGATCTTCAAGCAACTTGCTTAGCTTGCACATGTGGATAATAATAGCTAACATTGATACAGCACTTTACTCTATACCAGGTGCTCTTTCAGAAGCTTTAACCACACAAACTAACATAATTTATTCCTAACAACCATGTATTACAAAGTTACTATTGTGGTTCTCAGTTCAAATGTGAGAATTTGATGCACAGAATATCTAAATAATTTGCCACAAGTCCAACAGACAGTAAATGTTAGAATAGGTGTTTGAATCCATAAGTCTCAATCCAAGATTAGCTAATTCACTTTATTACAACTCTACAAGATTTCTTCAGTATAATTCAAACATTTACAAATTATCAATAAAAATATTTGCTAGTTTTTAAGAAATACAACAGATTGCCCCTACAACCAAATTATCATTTTCTTCTAATGCAATTAATTTTTACTAGCAGGAAAAAAGTAATTAACCAGTCCTTTGGGAAAAAGGAAAAAGAATTTGAGAAACACAAGTGTGGAAACAAGTTCATTTTGGGAATGACTGCTCTTGAAATAAAAGTTTCTGGAGGTCTGAGATAACGCAATATTGAAATTGTAAGAATATTGAGCATATATTCAAAGACAAAATCAGTATATTTTGCTTCATCACTTCTAGCAGTGAGCCTTTTAGTAAGCCATTTAATTTTCCTTTTTGTTTCAGTACTCTCCTGAAAAAATAATGAAAAGAAAAGAATGCTATCTAATTCATAGAATAGTTGTAAGAATTAAGTGAATAGCCCATGTAAAGCACTTTGTAGCCATTCTATGTTTGAATAGCATTATTCCTGTTATTTTTTTGTAGGCATTGGTATAAAAGAAAAAACAAAGAAGCAGAACTACTTGCAATTTTTAATTTGTGTCACTCTGAAAATAGTGGCATTTCTGAAAATAAGATTAAAGAAATAAATGTCATTAGGCATTGAATGGCGAACTATATATATTTTATTGGACAAGATCATTTGGACATTTACTGGACAAATGAAATAAAAGAGAATGAAGTCATAAATGCAGTATGATATATTAAAAGATTGTAAATAATAGGGACAACTATAACAATTTCCATAGGAGAAAAAGTAACAATTGGGCTCTATTCCTTGCAGATGGTCTCATTTTCCAAGATGAATATCCCTGAGTAAGACACAATTAAATGACAAAGGCACAAGAGAGTTGAATGAGAAAGAACTCAATTATTGCCTGTAATGGGTCAAGAAGAAAGGGAATGAATGAACCTAGATATAAACTGATTCATATAATACAGAATCAAAGAACTTAAACTTCCAAAGGACAATGAGCAAGTACAGTGAACATTAGACTATAAGAAGAACATGAAAGTCATAGAAAAGTTTAAATTTTGTGACACAGAGTGAAGGAATATAAGGAATTGAAAGCTCAAAAAATGGTTGAACATAAACAAAAAAGGAGGTCAATATGTCATAAATGATGTTGCTGATTTCTAAAAGCCAAAATTATGAAATTAGAAAGAGTAAAGAGGGGAGTCAAAGGGTATATCAACCTGGAATGAGAGAAAATTCAATAGGAAGTTGAGAGCAGAGGGAATACCATGGATAAAAATCAAAACATATATTATCCACTCAAATTTGTTCAGTGGTTCCCTCCAGTGTTAACATGAAGAACAAAGATAGAAGAAAAGGAGTAGATGATATGAATTTGAAGTTCATTAATTAATCTGAATACTCACATTGTCTACAGCTCAATAGATGAACAGGACAGATTATAGGTTAACTCATCTGTCGGTCAGTTTTCGTAGCTAACCTCTCTTCAAATACAAAAGGGTGGAAACAAGTCCATTTTTCAAATGTGCTCAAATAACATTATGAATTAAGAATCAGGTTAATATTCTTTTAGTTTATTGTTAACATCTGGTATCCACATTCCTATGTAGTGTTGAGAAATCTTGGAACGCTGGAGCAGGGCTGATGGTAAATAAATTTATGTCAATGGTCTTGGAGTCTGAATGTGAACAAGTTAACTAATGATAATGGAAATTGATAATGAAATCTAAGTGGAAAGAAATGAAAAATGGTTCACATTGTTTTTTCAAATTGTTTTCATGGTGACGGTTAATTTTCCCTCTAATTTGTACTTGGCATGACCTAATGAAGAAATACATTAGATGTTCTTAAATATTATTTTAATTGGAAAGAATCCCTTGGCTTTGCAAATTTTTAGAACTGAAAACTCCTTAAATATTTGATGTTTATTATCATGTCTTAAATGTTAACTCTTGTCTTTATATTTAATCAGCAAAACTTAACTAATCTGGCACTTTCTTCCAGGAACACTAGACTTCTTCACAGTATAAAATACTTGTTATAGATATCTAAAAAGATATTTAAATTAGGTGTTAAATATTAAACTTCAATAATATACTCAAATGAATTTTTAATCATTTCCTGTATAATTCAAGAGTAGAATTAGCATCATTTTATGAGAACAGTGTAGTATTCATCAAACTATGGTATTTAAACTGGGAAATGACTGTGTCAAGAATTGGGGCAAATAGTATAGATGTCTACATGATTAAAATATATTGGGGAAAATAAATGTAAAACAAAGTAGCCAGGGAATTTACAGTTAACTTTCAGTACATCTCTGATTATAATATTTGATGTTTTGAATTTCCAAAATTTGGATTTTATTTTTTTAATTTATTTATATATAAATTTCACATCATTGCAATCCCAGGGATTTACCCCCCCACCCCCCCTCCCATCCCCCATTCTTTCCCTCCTGCCCATAATTGTGTGCTTCAGTTTGGTGCTTAGCTTGTTTTGACTTTTCCTCATGGCTTCTGTTTACTTTTTTCATTATGTCCCATATATTAGTGAAACCACTTGACATCTGTCTTTCTCTTTTTGACTTGCTTCTGCTAGTATGATTCCTTCTAAGTACATCCATGTTGTCATAAAGTCGTCGAATATGTCATTCTTAATTGATGAGTAATATTCCATCGTATATATATCACATCTTTTTCATCCAGTCATCTGTTTTGAGGCACTTAGGTTGCCTCCGTGTCCTTGCAATTATAAATAGTGCTGCAGTAAACATCCAGCACAGGTGTCCCTTTGTACCCACATTGAGGTCTCTTTTGGGTAGATTCCCAAGAGAGCAATTGCTGGGACAAATGGTAGTTCCATTTTCATTAATTTGAGGGTCCTTCACACAGCTTTCCATAGAGGTTGGACCAGTTTACATTCCCACCAGCAGTGTAAGAGTGTTATTTTTTCTCCACATCCTTGCCAGCACTTGTTGTTGCCTGTTCTTTGGATGTGGTTCATTCTTACTGGTGTAAGGTGGTATCTCATTGTGGTTTTGATTTGCATTTCCCTTATTGCTAGTGATATTAAGCAATTTTTCATGTGCTGTTGGCCATTTGTATTTCCTCTTTGGAGAAGTGTCTTTTTAGTTCTTGTTCCCATTTTTTGATTGGGCTTTTTATTTTGCTTTTGTTTAGTTGTGTGAGTTCTTTGTGGATCTTTCTTATTAAACACTTATCACTATTGTGGCGGGCAAAAAAATTTTCCCATTTGGTTGGGCTTCTTTTAGTTTTTTTCTGTTGTTTCTTTTGCTTTTTAGTTTGATGTAGTCCCATCTGTTTATGTTTTCCTTCATTTTTTTTTTTTTGTCATCTATAGATGTTTCCAGAAAGGGATTTCTGAATTGTAATTCCTGGAAGATTTTACCCAAATTTTCCTCTATGTATATTATGGCTTCAGGCCTGACCTCTAAGTCTTTTATCCATTTTGAGTTGATTTTTGTACATGGTGTGAGGGAGTTGTCTTGGTCCATTTTTTTTGCATGTCTTAGTCCAATTTTCCCAGCACCATTTATTGAAGAGGCTATCTTTGTTCCAATGTAAGTTTTTCACTCCTTTGTCAAAGATTAGTTGACTATATATGTGTGATCTTATTTCAGGGCACTCAATTCTGTTCCATTGGTCTGGTTGTCTGTTTTTGTACCAGTGCCAAGCTGTTTTAATTATTTTGGCTTTGTAGTATAGTTTGAAGTTTGGAATTGTAATACTTCCATTCTCTTTTTTTCTGATCAGGAGGTTTTTGATATGTGAGGCCTTTTGCTATTCCATGTGAATTTCAGTAATTTTTGTTCTATCTCTTTAAAAAATGTCATTGGGATTTTTATTGGGATTGCATTGAATCTACAGATTGCCTTTGGTAAGATGGCCATTTTGATGATATTTATCCTTCCAATCCATGAGCAGGGAATGTCTTTCCATTTCTTTATGTCTTGTTCTATCTCTTTTAGCAATGTTCTAAAATTTTCTTTGTAGAGTTCTTTTTTTTGTGTGTGCAATGGTAAATGGGATGGTTTTTCGAATTTCTTCTCTTCTATTTGACTTTTTGCATATAGGAAAGCTACCGACTTCTGTGTGTTGATTTTGTATCCAGAACTGTATACTGAACTGGTTTATTATTTCAAGCAATCTCTCTGTGGATTTTTTGGGGTCATCTATGTAGATAATCATGTCATCTGCATATAATGATAGCTTCAGTTCCTCTTTACCTATTTCTATCCCATTTATGTCTTTCTCTTGCCTTATTATCCTAGCTAGAACTTCCAGTACAACGTTAAAGAGTAATGGGGAGAGTGGGCATCCTTGCCTAGTTGAGGATCTCAACTGGAATGCTTTTAGTTTTTCCCGATTTAGGATGATGTTTGCTGTAGGTTTGTCATAGATGGCTTTTATTATGTTGAGGTATGTTCCTTTAATCCCTAATTTTTCAAGGGCTTTTATCATAAATGGATGCTGGACTTTGTTGAATGCTTTCTTTGCATCTATTGATATTGTCATGTGGTTTTTGTTTTTCTGTTTGTTGATGTGGTGCATTATGTTAATTGATTTCCGGATGTTAAACCATCCTTGTGCCCCTGGGATAAATCCCACTTGGTCATGGTGAATAATGCTTTTTATACATTGTTGGATTTGGTTTGCCAGGATTTTGTTAAAAATTTTTGCAGCCGTGTTCATTAAATTGGCCTATAGTTTTCTTTCTTGGAGCTGTCCTTATTTGGTTTTGGTATGAGTGTGATGTTTGCTTCATAGAATGTGTTTGGCAGTTTTCCTTCTTTCTCAATTATTTGGAAGAGCTTTAGTAGCGCAGGCATTATATCATCTTTCAATGTCTGGTAGAATTTGTTTGTAAAGCCACCTGATCCTGGGCTCTTGTTTTTAGGTAGAGTTTTGATGACTGCTTCAATTTCACTGCTTGTGATTGGTTTATTTAAATTCTCTATAACTTCCTTGTTTAATTTTGGGGAGGTGTATCTTTCTAAGAATCTATCCATCTCATCCAAGGTTGTAATTTTTTCCATATAGTTGTTCATAGTAATCTCTTATTATCCTTTGAATTTCTTTTGTGTTTGTTGTAATTTCTCCTCTTTCATTTGTGATTCTGTTTATTTGAATTCTCTCTCTTCATTCCTTTGTGAGTTTTGCAAGGGATTTGTCAATTTTATTTATTTATTCAAAGAATCAGCTTTTGGTATTGTTGATCTTCTGGATAGATCTTTTTGACTTCTAGATTATTTATTTCTTCTTTTATTTTTGTTATTTCTTGTCTTCTGCTAGGTTTTGGTTTTGTTTTTGTTGCTCTTTTTCTAGTTTTTTGAGTTGGTAGATTAGATTGTTATTTTTTTTGTTATTTTCTTGGTTTTTGATATGGGTCTGTATTGCTATGAGTCTTCCCCTTAGATATGCTTTTGCTGCATCCCAAACATTTTGGAACGCTGTTTTTTCTTTGATGTTTGTTTCAAAGTAAGTTTTATTTTATCTTTAATTTCTTAAATTACCCATTCTTCCTTTATTAGCATGTTGTCCAGTCTCCATGTGTTGGATGTTCTTTCTTTCTTTTCATTATTGATTTCTAGTTTGATACCCTTATGGTCTGAATAAAAGTTTGGTATTATTTTAATCTTTTCATATTTATTCATGTTTGCCTTGTGTCTAGTAAGTGGTCAATTTTAGAGAATGATCCATGTGAATTGGAGAAGAAGATGTATTCTTTTCCTTGTGGGTGTAGTGTCCTGTAGATATCTATTAGGTTCGTTTTGTCTAGATCTTCATTTAAGGTTTTGTATCCTTGTGTAGCTTTTGTTTTTTTGATCTGTCCTTTTTTGAGAGTGGGGTGTTAAAGTGTTTATATAAATGTGTTTATATAAATGTGTTTTCATCTATATTTGTTTTCAGTTCTCTTAGTAGCTGTTTTATGAATCTTGGCACACCCTCATTTGGTGAGTATATGCTGATAATTGTTATGTCTTTTTGGTTGGTTGACCCATGAACCATTAGATAGCAACCTTCTTTATCCTTTGTTACTTTTTTAAATTTGTAATCTACTTTATCTGCTATCATAATCGCTATCAGAATCTGCTATCAGAACCAGCCTTTTTGGGGGTCCATTTGCTTGTAGGATCATTTTCCATCCTTTCACCTTCAATTTATGCTTGTCTTTTGAGATCAAATATGTTTCTTGGAGGCAGCAGAATGTTGGGTTCTGTCTTTTAATCCTGTCTGCCACTCTGTGTCTTTTAATTGCTGAATTTAGCCCGTTGACATTTAGGGTAATTATTGATGTTTGAGGCTCTAACATTGGGCTCCTGGTGGTCATTGGCGGTTCTGTTTTAGTTTGTCCTTTCTTTTCTACTATTCATTCTTTTTATTCTTCTCCGGGTTTCGATCTTAGGGTTTCTTGGTGGAGTTCTTGGGGGGGGGGGGTTGGTGGAAGCAAATTTCTGGAGGCTTTGTGTGTCTGAGAAGGTTCTAATTTTTCCTTCATAAAGGAAGGACAACTTTGCTGGGTAGAGTATTCTTGGTTGGCACTTTTTGTCTTGGAGTGTTTTGATGATGTGGCCCCATTCTCTCCTTGCTTTTAGTGTCTCTTCTGAGTCTGATTGGTTTTCCTTTGTAGGTTATGTGTTTCCTCTCTCTTGTTATTCTCATAATTTTTTCTTTATCTTTGGCTCTTGAAAGTTTTACTGTGATGTGTCTTGCTATGTTTCTTCTTTCATTAAAGTAGTTTGGTATCCTTTTTGCTTCCTGTATGTCTATTTCCTGTATGTCATTTCTTTCTTCAAGTTTCGCAAGTTTTCCTCTATTATTTCATTGAAGAGCCTTTCAGATCCTATGTCTTTCTCTTCTCTTTATGGGATTCTTATTACTCTTATATTTGTTTTCTTTAGAGTATCTTGCAGATCTCTGATTTTTTCTTCTGTTTTCTTACTCTGTTTTTCTCTGTCTTTCTCTTTCTTCATTCTCTCTACTTTTGTATCCTCTAGTGTGCTGATTCTTTCTTCTATTTCTTCTAATCTGCATTCCTGGCTCTTCCCTGCATTTGTGAGCTCTTCTATTGCTCCTCTTATGCATTGCATCTCCTGCAGCTTCTTGTTTAGTGTTTCAATTTCATTTTTCTGTACTTCAATGATATTGCTCATTTTGCCACATTCTTTTTTATATTTTTCTACTACTTCTTTTAGTTCATTGAGAGCTTCTACCCTCTTGCTTTCCCTTCTTTTCCCCTCTTCTTTGGCTTCTATAAGTGCTTTTATCATGTTGATTCTGAATTCTTTGTCTGACATGTGCAGCATTTCTTCCATGTTGTCCAAGTTGGTTTCTACAGAATGTGTATTCTTTGGGGGTGAGTTGTTTTTCTTAGGGTTTGCTTGAGTATTTGTATTTTTCCTCCTTCCTGTGTTTTCCTTTCAGACTTGCTCTAAGTATTGAGTGACTACTGCTCTGGTATTAGGCAGGTTGAAGGCTATCTAATTGTGGTTAGTTCTGTCTTTGTACTTTTGCTGCAGTAGTGGTTATATCTTTTTTCCATTGCTTATTGTGGGAGACCAGTTCCTTTTCAGGGAGTGAATGTGTGACTAGGTGTGGTTTCTATTGTATTGTCTGTCTTCTTTATTGTTGTTTCCCTTTTTTTCAGCTTGATGGACCTTAAATAGCTCTTGGTGCCTCCAAGCATCTAGGCTTGCCATAACACTCTTTTTGGTTGGGGTTTCTTCAAGCTCTTGGTTAGTGAGTGTCCTTGTTTTCTTACTTTGTGCTGGCACTGCATATTGACACTCGAGCTTTTGGGCTTGGGGTGAAAGCTGGAAGCCTTGAAGTTGTCTTACCCAGTTTCAAACTACTGGTTCCGCCCCTAGCCTGAAGGCCCAGGGCCTGTTCAGTTGCAATTTCGGTCTCTCCCTTACTCCCAGGTCCGTTACCATGACAACCAGGAGAAGTCTCTGCTGGTGGGGCAGCTCACCTGAGTGAGACATGCCCCCCCCCCTTCAGCTGCTGAAACTGGCTGCCTCTCACCTCTGGGATGAACTTCCCTGTGCGGGCCACACTCTACCATTTTGGCAACACTCCCTCTGCATGGGCCCAACTCGAGCTGCATTGGGCTTGGGGTGAAAGCTGGAAGCTTTGAAGTTGGCTTACCCAGTTCCAAACTACTCCAAAATTTGGATTTTAAACTATTGTAAAACCATTTGGTTGATCACAAATTTTCAAGGGTGCCAGTTCTTAAAGTTTAACTGCTAATAGACACTTTATTTTCAATTTATTATTGTGTATTTGGGAAATGGTAATTTTCTCATTATATAACACTAAGAGGTACATTAAGAAACAAAGAAGGAATCAAAGTTAACTGTATTTTTCTCAGTAGTTTCAGTTTTACATTACCATTCTTTATTTTTTTGAAATGAGACAGTAGTGCAAACAGAAATTTCCAGCTACACAATATATAAAATATGCATATTGTACAAATAAAATCCTTTTACAATTTTATAATTTAAATATCATAAAGATTACTTGGACATATTATCTAAAACCAACCAAAGTGGCATCCTATTACCTTTGTCTTCTATCCCTCAAGCAAGAAAATATATGTCAACAATGAAAATTTCCCACTGGAAAAATTGGGAGATAGATTTTTTTAATTTAGAAGTAGGTTAAATTAGGTAAGGATTGTCCCAAATCATTTTGTCACAAAATAGGTTGATTATAGCTATATGTTTTTTTGGTATTAGATTCCAGCTCATACTTTGAAATATGGACAGAATAAGGTAACATTATTTCTCTACCAAAAGAAGACTCAAACACAAAATTATGAAAGAGAGCTTATCAGCTATCCTCAACTTTCTCTGCAAATTTGAGTTCAATTGTTCCATGTGCTGAATCCCTCGCTCTTTGATTTTCTCATCATCCTTATGTTTCTAAGAGCATAAACATATATCAGAAAGAAAAAAATGAAGAAAATGGATGCAATGGAGAAGAGATTTTAAATTTAAATACAAATTTGTCACATTTTCTTTAACACCCGGATAGTATCATAATACTGAAAGTCCTGAAATTGTATCACTACAGAGTACAGACAGAAGATATATAGGAATCCAGAAGGAGAAGAGAAAGAAGAAAACTGGAAAACCATTTACAAAATTTCTAAAAGACTTTCCAAACTTGAAGAAGGAAAAAAATATAGGACTACAAAAAGCAAGATCATCACCAAGCTACACAGATAAAAGGAAAACTAGAGTAAGACACATAATAGTAAAACTCCTGAGGCCAAAACAAAGAAAAATAGTCAAGTTATTGAAGGAGGAGATATAGACAGCTTATAAAAAATATCAATTAGTATAACAGTGAATTTCTCTGGAGAAATCATGGGCAAGATGGAATAGAATGCCATATTCAAAATATTCCAATATAAAGAAATGTCAGCCAGAATGTTATTTTGCAACACTCAACTTTCTCTATAAGTCACATGTAAGTACCTTCTCAGACAAAGAATATCTTATGAAGATTGCAGCTATACACCACTAAATATATTTTTAAAAGCTTTAGGATTTACAGTAAAGAGGAAAATTACAAGGAACTAAATAAAGAACCAAATAGAACCACAAACTTAGCAGCAAAACGGTAGCAATGAGTTTTTACATATAAATAATCACATGAATATCAATGGACTGAACTCATCACTAGAAGACACAAATACCTAAATGAAATAGGAAACATCTTTTTTTCTGCTTTGAGGAAACATGTAAGTACTAAGATAAAACATACTGTAACTATAAGGATGAAAAACAATTCTGCAAATACTAAAACTGGATGCACCATAAGACCTAGCAATTCCACTCCTAGGAATCTAACAAACACAAAAACACTAATTTGAAAGAAATATGCACTACTGTATTTATTTCAGCACTAATATAATAGCTAAAACTTGGAAACAACCTACATACCCCCAAATAGAAAAATGGAACAAGAAGTTGTATATATATACAATGGACTCTTATTCAATAATCAACAAATATAAATTCATGCCAATTAAGCAATATGGATAGAGCTGGAATAGATTCTGCTAATTAGAATAAGAAAGGAGAAAAAAGATAAATATTGGATGATTTAACTTATATGCAAAATATAGAGCACACACAAAGTATCAGAAAAAAAAAGACAAAACTTACAAACTAACCATTGACCTAGGGCATTCAACAGGAAGGAAAAAATAAAGGGATCAAATATAGGGGAGGAAAAGCACATGGTAATGGATCATGGGTGCTATGGTGGTGGAATAACTACAGAGTCCACTTGGGGGGGATGGTGAAAGTGGGGAAGGGAAGAAATCACAATGCACTATCATGGTTGGTATTCTATGAGTGCTTGTGATCCCATCTGACAGGAGATATCCTAAATTATTTAAAAATAAACATTGTTGTTTGAGAAATTAATGAAAATAAATACATGTGGAAGGAGAAAAGTAATTTAACTTTCTAAGTTACTGCAGTAGATATGATATATATATAATTATATATTATGTAATTATAAATATAATATATATTTCAATACGGAAAGGTAAAGTAATAAAATAGGCTATATACATATTATATATGATAACTTAAAAGATCCAGGAAACATCATAAGGAGGAATAATTCTCCATAATCCAACCATAAAAACATGGGCAATTTTACTACCTACCAGACTAAAAGCTGAAAATTTCTCTAACAACAATAATCAGAGATAGAAGAAATACAGAAAAGCAAGCTGAAGTGATAAAAGAGAGCTCAGAAAAAAGCTAATCAGAGCTAGAAAAGCAAATCAAGTGTCTGAAAAGTGAATTGCTACCAGAAATTAGAAATAAAAACTTTAGTAAGATAATGGAGGTTCCAGACGTGCAGAGAACAATAGAGGATCTAAAAGTTCTATAGAAAACTATGGGAGCAGAATAGATCAAGCAGAATAGCAAATCAATGACCTTGATGATAATTATGGCCAATGATCTAGGTGGAAGAAGAGAGACAAATATAATTTATTTAATAACTAAGAAAGGAAAAAAAAAAAAAACAGAGCAATTCATCTCCATTAGGAAAAGGAACACAATGATACTGGGTATTTCAGAAGGGAAAAAGGCAGTGGTGGAAACAGAGAACCTATTCAAAGTACTAATAGGGGAAAACCTCCCAAACCTGGGAAAGAGCTAAATATAAACGACCATGAAGTTAGAAGAAGCCAAGGTTTGAATCTTGACTCTATCATGAATAAATATTTTAATTGGACAAATCACCACATCATTTCAAACCTATTTTCCCCTCGCTATCTGAGCCAGACTGCCACAATTTCCAACCTCATGGTGAGACATTGTCCATCCTAAAAACCTTCCTCTTCATAAAAAGTTAATTACATGTTTGAAATTTAAGATTTTATGTCTTCAATAAAATTTTAAAAATTGTGTTTTAAAAATACCGTCAAGAAAAGATATTTTCAACATGGGAAATAATATTTTCAAATTATATATATATGAATAGACATGTATTTAGAATATAAAATGAAATGATAACAGCTTAATAATAAAAAAGGATAATCCAATGAAAAGTGAAAAAAGAATTTTAAACATTTCTCCACAGAAGATACATATGTAGTAAATAAGCAAACACAAAGACCCTCAACATTAGAGAAATGCAATTCAAAGTGAACATGGAACACCTCTAGACACTCACTAAAATACATATAATTATAAAAAATAGATAGTAAGAAATGATGAGTGGGGCATGAGAAACTGGAGCTCTCTTGCATGGCTGCTAAAAGCCAAAATGATATCTTAACTTCAAAAACATTTTAGTGTTTCCTCAAATATTAGGTTTAGAGTTACATATGATCCAATAATTCTATCCAACTGCTATTATATGCATATTTGCAATATTTTATTAATTGAGTGAAAAAGTAGAAAGATGTGTTTATCATGGATAAATGATCATATTAATAAATGTGATCTATCTAAATAATGAAAAATATTTCCCATAAAAATGAATGAATTACTGAATCATGGCATAACATCCATACTTTGAAAATATGGAACTTTAAAATATTATGTTAACTGAAAGAAACTAGCTACAAAGGACCATATATTGTACAATTTCATTTATATGGAATTATGTGAGTTATAATATATATGAAATTATAGTTAAATTCATAGAGACAAAAATATATTAGTGGTTGCTAAGGACTGAGGGATTTCAAGAGAAATGAGGGTGACAACTAAGGGGCTAGGATTATTTTTGTGGTAGTAAAATATTTTTAAATTCTTGTTGGTTGATGGGTACACAACTCTGAGCATACTAATAACATTGAAGAGTTATAAGGGTGAATTATATGGTGGCCAACGTATATAAACATACATGTGTTGTCTGAAAATTTTTCTTCAACTTGAATGTGAAAATGGATTAACTATGAGTTAGAGATATTCAGAGAAACAAATTTCAAGGCAATTATTGTTTGAACGCAGGGATAAAAGATAGTAGCGAGGTTAGGATTTTAATGTTGTACTTGAAAGCTAAAATAAAATGCCTGAGTGGTATACTACATGCAAGCAATTAATCAGGATAAATACAATTCATCATGAATAATGGATTTATTCTACATGCTTGACTTTCTCCTTTCAATTTTCCTTTTGCAATAGGCCTCTTCAGTTCTTAGTCACACTCCTGTTACAGGGAAATTTCAAATCAGAACTGCAAAAGGGAAGTGGAAAGAGGTTTAAGAAACTAAATAATACTTTGGATCTGCTTTTGCACTGGCCTGTGCCCTGATGCTATTGACAATAATGGCGAAGTACAAACCAGGTAATTTTAGTACTAAAGGACCATTGCCACTCTCCAAACAAGTTGTTTGACATGTTTGAAAATGAAATTTTAATATTCAAAGGTACAAGTATGTAAAAAAGAGATTTTAGTATAATATAAAATTGATTTTTATGATAAAATCAGAAAGGTTTAGGGTTATGTAATGGATATGAATGATTAGGAAAAAAGAAGTTCATAAATGTAAGGCCTCATGATTATGAAGGATGAAATTGAATTAGCACTGTTTATTGCACTTAGAGGATATCCTCACTCCTTATAACAATGCATAGCTGACAGTACCCAACAGATATTTATAAAATAAATGTACAAACTAATGAATGCATAAATAACTTTCCTATTTCTTGTATGATTAGCATCATAAACACAGGTGCCAGTTTGCAAATGCCGGCTGAATTAACAAGGTACATTTGAAATACCAAAGATCTTTGAATGCATAGTGTCTTTAAATTGAAAAGAGTGGAACAGTTTTGACTGTAAGGGTGGACTCAATTTTCCTTTCTTTGACTTGTACGTTATGTGAAGAATTCAAGACATGCAGGGAGAAATCCTAAGTACACAGAGATATGGATCTGGAACTCCTGATTGGCCAAGACCAAATATTAAAATTTGGGAAACATGTACATACTGAGGTACAAAAAAATATACCTATAAAGAGGTAAAGAGTACTGAGTCATGAAGAATTTTACTATTCAATTATGAGAAGAGGAGAATGCATAAAAAAATAGAAGTGATCCTGTAAGTGTAAGAGCAGTAGAAAACAGTATCACAGAAAGTAGCAACAAACATTTGTGAAGACTTTGGATTTTTCAGTTTTTAAAAAATATTTCTTACTCAGTTAATGTTAGTTTACATCACTGTTTCCATAATAGAAGAATAGAGTTTCCCCTCAGGCATTGTTGTCATAGTGTACCCAGCCACCAAACAACCCATTTCACTAGCATAGACTCCTGTGCTCCCTCCCTTCTTTGGTCTCTGTCCCTGATTGCCCACTATTCCGGCTGCCCCCATTGCACAGTCAGGATTCCAGAGTTAGTTTTTTGTTTGACTTTATCTCATCTTCTGTTTTGTTTTCCTAAATTCTACATCTGAATGATGCCATCCAGTATTTGTGTTTCTCCTTATTGCTGATATTGCTAGGTATTATCCCTTCCAAATCCATCCATAATATTGTGAGTGGCAAGAGTTTGTCCTCTGATAGGGGAAAAGTATATCATATGCATATACCACCTCCTCTTAATTCATTCATTTGTATAGGGGCATTTAAATTGCTTTCATATTGTAGTTATATGAAGTGTTGCTGCAGTAAACATGGAGTGAAAATTTCCTTTCAAATTAGTTTTATGTTTTGGGGGTAGATACCTAAGAGACACCTGCTTTGTCATGTGGCATATTCATTTTTAGTGTTTTGAGATACCTCAATACTATTTTTCATAAGTTTTGGACCCATTTACTTTCCCCAGTATGATTTCTTTTCACCATAGTCTTGCCAGCATTTATTGTTTCTGGTCTTTCTGTGTGGGGCAAGTACTTGAATCTGATTGGGCAAATGTTATGTTGCAAAGAGGACAAGCAAGAAGTCTGAAAAATGTTCCATTTGATTTAGTGAGATGAGATCACTTATGCTTGCAGAACAGTGTGGATTAAGTGAAGGAAAAAAAAGATTCAGGAAAAAACTTAGTTTCCTACAGATTGTGGAATGATTAGGGTAGAACAAATGCAGAACATAATAGATGTCTTTCTTAGGAAGATGGACTGTGATAAAGACAATGCTTGACATAAAATGTATATAAATAATAAAAATATTTTAAGAAATCTGTGGATTTCTTTCCTCCCTAATCAAATAAAATCACAATCCTCAATCCACTGACAAAACATAGATCACTGTGCTCTAGAAATTAAAACAAATAGCACTCTTTTTTGAAAAGGCACAAGCATTTCCATTTCCTATTTTCATTTGCCATCCAAAATAAATGGAGTGTCTAGAATAAACTGAACTACATCAAGGTCACTCTTAGGTGAAATAAACTTTTTTCAGAAGTTACACAATTGATTTTTTAAGTTCTTTTCTCTACCACTTTTTCTTCTTAATCCTAATGACAGTTTATCTGCCCTTCTTTTGGTCAAACGCCTAATGCCCTCCAAACTCAATTTGTCATTTACAAGAGCTCAAATGCTACCAGTTTTTCAGGAATTTTCCATTTTAAAAGTAAGTCAAAGTCATAAATGAAAAAGATTATATACTGCATGTGGGATTTCTAACACTAAGAAGACTGTATGTACTAGAGTTAGAGGACACAGACAATGCCAGATATAGACCTCTTCCCAATGCAGTTTACTTACAAAATGGGTATTGTGGGTATGTAAATGCACAATCTTCATTTGTACAGCAATGCCTATTTCTATCTGCCAAGTTCATTTGCCACCCAGTAAGCTTTATGAAATAATATTAATAATAATATTTATTGAAATTTTTCTTCTTAAAAATATGGATATTTATATTATAAATACGGATATTTATATTAAAATATAAAAATATGGATATTTATTTTCTAGCAAATATTTGTGTCAAGGAAGAGAAATAGATAAAGGAGAACTGTTTTAATTTGTGCAAAGAAAATGGAACAAATACAACTTGAAAGTGGGAGTACCGTGATCAAGAACCATAGCCTTGGAAGTATATACAACTATGTACTATGTACTGCTTGTTTTCCTTTCTGGTTCATAAAAGATTGAACCCTGGACGCCAATATATCTTTCCTTAGATCCACCTTAATTTGAAAAGTTTTTCATGGAGAATTCACATATTTTTTTAAATTCTAATATTACCCTGTGCAAGAGTGCCCTAATACAGACCAAGAGTGATTCATTTGAGTTTCTAAGTTGAAGAACATTCAATAGCAAGGCATCAGGTATACAGATACTTTAGAATTTATGGTACCTAAAAGTATATGTTCTGTCCCAAATGATCCAAACTCAGTCTTCAAAGTACTTTACTATTCTAAAATATAGATATCAGTTTTTAACCACTAGATTAGAGGCTTCTATCCTCTGGAGAAAAGCAATTAAGGCAAAGAGTCATCTCTCTCTCTTTGCACTCTTTCAAGCCACTCCACTACTCCTTGCTCAAACTCATTTCCCCCATGACTTCATCCTCCTAAATAATGTGCTATATTCCTTCATGACTGTTTTTCCTCTCTTCCCCTATTAACTCCTAATCCCTTAGCACAATGATATAGAGTAAATATTAAAAATAATGTGACCCAATTAAATGAATTTGGGAATGAAATCCCATTTAAGATTTTCTCTAGATATTTTACATTAAAATGCCTCTGAAATAACTTCTCAGACTCTCTAGGGGGAAATTCCTTGAGGAAATAGTTCTAATAAAGGTACATAAGCAATCAACAACCTGATTTGATCATTTCAGTCTTGCATTTTATTACCAAACAATGTGTCTTTGTATTTCTCATGTTCCCAACATAATTACAGATAAAACCTAAAACCAGAAACTCAATTATTAACCAAAATTACCTCACCAAATGTTAATCTTTTGGATATATTATCCCTAAACTGATATGTTTTGTTATCATAATACTTAGAGCTAAATAAAGAACTGAAACACAGTTAATATTCCTAAAGACACTACAGTGCTCCCTTAGGCTTCCAATACATCCCTCAGTAACCAGGATTACATAATGAGTTCAAATAAGTCCAAACATGTCTTCTTTACATGGTAAGTTATTTATGTAAAAGTGAGCAAGTACAGAATGACACGAGACATCAGGTCACTAGGTGCAGTTGAAATAAATATCTGTCAGTCACTGGCAATGACTTTTAAAAGCAAATGGTATTTTACATCTCACCATGTAATAAAGATCGCATCACAGCCAACATATTATCAAAGCTCAAAAACAAATAAATGTACAGTACACTTGCCAAGGCCTTTTCTCAGGATTTATTGTTGCTGACAATGGATCTAGTGTGTGAGAACCATACTAGTTGGCTAATTCACATATGTTATGCTTTCTTTTCTGCCTGAACCTGCTCCTGCATGATTTTAGAACTAAAACTATTTATTTTTGTTGTTATTATTAAACACAATTTGGCAGAATACAGAAATTCTGCAATCATTCAGTAAGTCCCTGAAATTATTGTGAAATTCTTCCAGGATGGCAAGATAAAAATAACATTTCTGTGTAAAGATTAAAACATCTAAGTGACACATAATTGACCCTGACAGTTTCCATTGTGGAGAAAATTGTTGGGGATAATCAAGAGAAATAGGTCTTGCCTAGACACAGGTACTTGAACAAAGGACTATGAGATGCTGGAGGTCAGGAAATACTTCTGGGAGATCTAACTTCCTTATCAAATATTTATTGAGCAAACATCAAGGCCAAGACTCTGTGTTTGCTTCTAGAAGGACATACAAGATGTATGAGATAAGGTGTCTTTATTGAGTAGCTTACATCAGAGATAGATTAATCAAATTTAAACACAATGGACTAGAGAAGGAAAACTGGAAAGAAATCCAGTTCATCTGGCTTAGCGCAATCTCTGGGCTAGCTTGTGCCTGGATAAGTCTCTTAACATTGTGTCTCTATGTCTTTAGTATCTTTACAGCCAAATTTGGCAATAAATCTGGCAAATCTCTAAGTTCAGTTAAAGAATGTGTTGAGTTTTCCTAGTGTGAGAGAGGGTTTGGCTCATTTAGATACAGGATTCCATTACCAGTCTTCCAAGTAACACACTTTTCTCTTATTCTGCCATGAATACCCAATATCTAATTGAAGTTCTCAAATGTTTAATTAGTAGCTCCTCTCCTTATTTCTCAGCAATGTAGCTGGAAAGACACATAGTAATTATATATTTCTAACACCACTGGTTTAAAAAGAGCACTGAAAATCGAATTTATTCCAGAATTTAGGAGAAATTCCTAGTAACCAACAGACAGATGGTGCTAAATTGTGTAGCTGTATGAAACCAAGAGAATCTGTTTGTCAAACTGTAAAACAGTCAGTCAATGGTTCAGAAATTGAAAAAAGTACCAAAACTACTCCCCGCTGAAGGGTGTTAATCAGGGGGTGGGTCCTGAGTTCCTCAAATCTCCACCAGTGATTTTCCTTCTATCCTGCCAAAAATTCAGTTGGAGAAAGAAACCTAAGGCAAAGGAAGTGGGTTCATGTTGCAGCACAGAACTTTGGGAGATAAAATAACATTAAAATATTGCAAATAAAATTAAAGCTAGAACAAACTTCACTAGTAGTGCATTCTAGCTTGGTCTTTACAGAAAAAGCTTGCCATCTTCTGCTACACAGTATCATTGGTCAAGTTATGAGAAAGCCTCATAGAGAATGAAATAATGGGGATAGAAGGACAATAAACAGGATATGAACAAAATGATAGGAAATTTAGGAATCGGTTACAACAAAGATAAATATCTGCTCCATAATTTTGTCAAGAATCAGTAAAAACTCAATTCCCAAACACACGTTACCTGGTATTTGTATAGTTCTAAATGGCTTCGTCTTATTTATCTTCACTTTAAGCTATAAATATAGTACATTTCTAGCCTTCAAAGGCTGAAACAATTTTTTCAAGTAGATGCCCTAGGTAAGAGTCTTCATGAAAATATTATATGGAACAAATACATGGAAAAGTCATTTTCATTCTTATATTTCAAATTCAGATAATATTTAACCCAGAGAAATAATCATTATAAATCATACAGAGAGAAGGAGGTAATTTTTACATGCCTGATACTATCAGTTTAGGAATAATAACTAATAATTATTTTACAATATGAATAATATTGTTTCTTATTGTCTTGCTACATTTAAAAAATAATTTTGTGACAAATGAGGTATTTAAACCATAAGACCAGAATGTAAAATTATAACCAGATGAAAGTAAAAGGGCATGTTCATATAGATAACAAACTATATTTTCAATGAGAATAAGGCAGCATTCAAGAGGATTGAACATAATTCCAAAGGCAATTTATAAAAAATGCATTTTTTAATCATTGCATTTACTATTTTTAATATCAAGTACTAGGCTTACAAAAGACATATTAAGTCATATTAAATGGAAAAAAATGAGGGTAAAGTTTAATGGACAGTTTCTGATACCAAATGAGCTATTGGACAAAGGGGGACTATTAACAAGTTTGACCAACATGAAAGTCCTTTATATGTTCTTAATGTGTAGTCTCAATGCATATCATATATGGCAGATTTTATATATATATGAGAATAAAGCATCTCTTTTAAGTTTTTTGTTTTGTTTTGTTTTTATAATGCAACATTTCTTTGCCTGGCTGTGATCACCATAGTTCTCCCATCATTAATGCACATATAATCTTCCATCATAGTCCATTGTGCATTCCTCCCACCTTTTTTTCCCACTTCCCCCATCCCTTCAACTCTCCATTCCCTCGCTCCTCTCCATGGTCAGTTTCCAGAGTTGAATTTATTTATTTATTTATTTATTTGTTTATTTATTTATTTATTTATTTATTCATTTTCTAATCTTCTGCTTGATTTTTCTATATTCCACTTTCAAAGTGACAGCATTCTACATTTATCTTTCCCATTCTGATGTATTATGCTTAACAAACTCCCAGCAACATCTATGTTTCTCCAAAAGGCATAATTTTATCTTTGTTGATCACTGAGTAATATTTCATTGTATACAAGCACCACATATTCTTGATCCACTCATCTGTTCTGGGGCATTTGGGTTGTTTCCATATATTCATTATTATAAATAAAGCTTCTTAAACATAGGAGTGTAGTTTTCCTTTCAAATTAGTGTTTTTGTGTTCTTCAGGTAGGCATGTAGTAGTGGAGTTGCCAGGTTCTATGACAGATTCATTTTTAATCTTTTGTGGAAACCATACTACTTTCTAACTGGATGGGAACAGACTACATTCTCAACAAAAGGGTTCTTTTTATTCATCTATTGTTTGTAGTTTTTAAATTTTTATTTAATTTGGGTCATTCTCACAGGTGTGAGGTGGTATATCATGATAGTTTTGACTTGCATTTCCCAGATGATAAATGATCATGAACATTTTTTCATATGCCTGCTGGCCTTTTACCTGTCTTTTTTTGTAGAATTCCCTCTGTACATCATCTGATCATTTTTAATTGGGTTGTTTGTTTTCTTTTTGTTGAGTTGTATGTGTAATCTGTAGATATTTTATATTATCTCCTTGTCCATTTTATGGTATACAAATATTTCCTACTATTTGGTATACTGTCTATTCATTTTGGTTATTTTTCTTTTATAAATGCATTTCAGTTTTCCTTGCTGCTGGAGATGAGTCTACAAATATGTTTCTGGAGTTTATGTTTTCTTCTATCATTTTATGGCTCCATAACTTACATGTAAATATTTTATCCATATTTAGTTGATATTTGTGTATGGTGTGAGAAAGTAACCTAGTTTCATTCTTTTGCATATGACAGTATACTTTTCCAAAACCTGCTTATCAGAGTCTTTACTTGTTTCAGTTCATATAATTTGTTATTTTATTATAGAATAGTTGCCCAGAAGTGTATGCTTTATTTCTGATGTCTTAATTCTATTCCATTGGTGAGTGTTTCTCTCTTTGTTTGGTACCTTGCAGTTTTAATTATTATGGTAGTTTGAAATATAGAAGTATAATTTCACTATATTTCTTTTTAGTTAGCATAGCTTTGACTCTTAAGGGTATTTTGTTGTTCAATATGAATTTCAATAACATTTTTTCTATTTCTTTGAGGAATATTATTGCAAATTTTACTGCATATTGCTTTGGGGAAAAGGACAATATTGAGGATGTGATTCTTCCTATCCATGAGCAGGGAGCATCCACTTCTTAGACACAATACAAAACAGTAATACCAGTTCTAGGTTATCTATCTGAAAAATGCAAAAACACTAATCCAAAGAGCTATATGAACTCCTATGATAATTGCAACACAGTTTCCAGTAGCCACATATGGAAACAAGGTAAGGTTCCAAAAACAGATGATAAGATTAAGAATATGTGCAAAGACGAGTGTAGAATATGTGTGTGCATATATTTGTGTGTGCATATGCAAAGTATACTATTCACCTAAAAAAAAGAATGACCTTTTGCCATTTGTAGCAACATGGATGGAAATGGAGTTTGTTATGCTAAATGAAATAAAGCAGAAGGAGATAGAACAAAGTCAAATGGTTTTGCTCCTATGTGGAATACAGAGAAACAAAACAACTCCATAACAAAAATAAACCATGGAAATCAGACTATAAAACTGAGGAAACCAGAGAGGGAGGAGGATTGTAGATATGAGCTTGGAGACATTATGTACTATGGTGGAGACTGTGGGTGCTTAGAAAGTTTTTGTGAGGTGGGATCCTGTATTCCCATATCATAAAAACTAAGACATTTATAAAAATAAAGTACCATTGCATAATTTACAGCATTAAAGTAGGGCGGGAATGTGATTTTGCTATTTACTTTGTTATTACAGAACATACAATTCTCAAAAAAAAAAAAAGACAAACTTTAAAATTAATAGCAGCTCTAGCAACAATAATGAGCTTAGGAAAGCCAGTGAGTTAACAAACGTTGCAGGGAACTTTGGAAGTCTGACCATGGGGATGATATTTCCTTTGCAATTCATTCTGGCTTAAGCTTAAAAGTCTACTGTGTTTTAAAAATGTTCAAGTCGGTGAAGGTGTTGGATTGAATTCCAATTCTAACATTCCACTACTTTCGTGATCTGTATTCCAGGTTTCCACTATCCAAGTGGGCAATGCAGATTTTTATTTGCATTCATCTGGATAGTATGTGTTTTAAAATTTCCATACCTCTACCACTGCTCATGAACTGTGAAGTGTCTGGAACTCAAGCAGTACCTGAATCTACAGAAAGGCTGTTCTTCTAGTTGGAAATGAAGAAAATCTTCCAACAAAGATCAGAGGGGAAATTGGGTGATATTGAAACTTAACAGGTCTTCTTATTACAAACTCCTTAGGAAAAAGAAAAGGCTACGGAAGTGAAGAAATTGGTGAAGTGCAAAAATTAGGCAAAGAGAATGAGGTAGAAATCAAATCTGTTTCATAAGATCTCAATATAAAGCAAATCCAGTCACAACTGACATTGCTCAAATTCCATTTTGAGACTTAGTCATTAATATTTAGCATTTTTGTGATTATTTTATAGACATGATGTCATTGTTTCAAAGTGTATTACTAATCGCCAATGACACAGTTGCCAGAGAGCAAACTTATAATGTAGTGATGTTATGAGTGGAAAATGTTGCAGTTGTGTGGGGGGAGGGGAGAAGTTCAGATTAAGTTCAAGGTATCTGGCTTGGATTTTCTGGGTGCGCCAAATCTAGACTTCTCAGGGGGGGTTCTATGACTTAGAACCACATTCAAAACTCACCATTTTAGTGTTTAAAAATACTCATAAAATTTAAAGCTTCTAAAATAGGAATCTTGGGAAAAGTGAATAAAATCCCAGACATTCCAACAAAAACAACCTTATTCTTTTTGACAACTCCATGTTTAGACATTCTTTCAGTTTATTGCCACAAAGCAGACTAAACTGGCTGAGGAACCAAGCAGGCATCTCTGTCCTCCTGTGCAGTGTCCTAATCACAGCTTCTGGAGCAGAGGTGCTTCCCAGAGGTGATGGATGCACCATTAAGAGGGAAAAGTCCTGATGGATTCTTCATGAGGACATGACATAAATTTGTGGTCGAAGGCTCAAGGTGGACCTGTCAGGGGAGCCATGATGAATGAAGACAGACTGTGAAAATTCTTGTCTGGGGCACAAAAAAGGGACATAAGCATATGAACCTCAGGCTCTTGGTTGGATTTTTGTTTAATTGTCACTTTTCTTTTTCTTTCTTTCATCCTTAAATCCAGTTCTGCTTTGAACTTATCATTTGCAAGTTTAGATTAAGTGATTCCATCTTCTATCTTAGTTGATTCAGTTATGGGCTTGATCAAAGACATTGTTTCCTCCTCCAAAAGCAAGTGAATTGCAACTTGCTCCCCTGCAAATTTCAAAGTTGGACTTCTTTAAATTTGAAATAGTAAAGGAAAAAAGAGAAAACTGTATATTCTGAAGCAAAAGAGATGTCTTGAATTGTGTCATGAAAAAGGTGAGATTTATCTAGCTGTGTTACCTGCATCTTTCCAGTTTCTGCGAACACAGTTTAGAAAGGTGAAATTTTTTCATTTTACTAGAAGTTTTCCTCATTCTTCAGCAGAAAGGGGCAGAAAAAGTGTAAGAATATTGTAGGTAAATAGGGACAAAACATTGAGAAACCTTTTACTCTAGTTAAGTATTTTTACTGAATATGCTCAGTAGCAATTGCTCAAAGAAATTCTCTAAAATAAGACAACTCTCACTGCAGAAAGACTCATGCTTTAAGAAGGCCCTTCTTACAGATGTGCATAATTTTGAGAGCAGGTATGTGGTGTTATGTTTTGTGTGACATATACTTTGAAAGAGAATTATGTACAAAACCTTCATCTACGTAACCACACTACCAACCCTCTGTGAAGTATTATAAAAATATGTAGTGAGAAGCCTCTGATAACTGATTAAGCAGAATAGATAGAAATAATATTATTCTACAAGTTCACACAACTAATATAAATAGGTTTTGTTTGAGATATATATCCAAAACAAAAATGACAAATGAATATCTTCTTGTCATCAAAAAATAAATCCTACATCTCAAATGAAACTCAAATAGGAAAAAAAAAAGGTTGAATTAATACTTTACTTCAGAATAAAATCTTTTTCCCTTTAAATCATTGAATAGAACTTGTCATAGGACTCATTAAATTGTAACTGATGAACAAGGTATAATTGTTTTGTTAAAAATTTAGGTAGACGTTCATCTTCCTACTCCTGTATGATTATTCCCAATTGATTTTTATAGAATTGGGTTTTGTCTTATCTTTTTCCTATTAGACTACTGTAAATTCTGCAGAGAGGTTATCTTAATTCTTTAGTTTTGTATTTGCATCTGGAGAGTCCTGCCATATGGCAAGTGAAGTACTTAGTCACAGTACAACATTTAAGTGATATCAATAAACTCAATAGTCAAGCTAAAGAATATTTTATTGCATGTGCACACATAAGTCAAAATTATAAGAGTCCACATTGTCAAAAAAAAATCCAAAAGTCTCCAAATTTTAAACAAAAAGAAAATCCAAGTCTTCAGGCCTTACACTCCTCATTTTATTCAGGAATATTATGCTTGCTGATTGGTTGGCTGGGATATTAATAATAAAATTATCTTGAAACATAAGTTAGGTTTTGCCTCCAACAGAATCACATATGAAGTTAGGCATTAGAGGGAAAGAGGAAATAAGGGAAAGAATTAAGAATGGAAATGATTTAGAGTATTTTTTAAAAATCTGTTTGAAAAAGAGCAATTCACAAGCTCCCCTTTATTAGCATTATTACTGTCTTCCTTCCATATCCAACAAGATGTGTTTAATAAGCAACAATCCAATAAAAATGGGGTATCCTAGGTAGAAGAGTTTGCAATTTATGGGGAATGACAAGGTGGCAAACAAATGCACAACCCAGAAATATAAACAGTGTTCCTTACTTTCAAGGAGACATGCATTGGTCTTCTGAGATTCCAGGCCACTGTTCTATTTCTTTTCTCTGTCTCTCTCTTTCTCTGTCTCCCTGCCCCACCTTTCCCTTCCCTCCCTCCGTGTACACACATTCTCTCTCTCTCTCTCTCTCTCTCTCTCTCTCTCTCTCTCTCTCTCTCTCTCTCTCCCTGGAATCTTCCTATATTATTATGTTTTTTTGTTTGTTTGTTTTTCCACTAAGAAAGACTTTAAAGTATAGGCACAATGTTCTCCCTTCAAATGTACTGTATTGTTAAGTCCTTAATGAAAGCCATTGTATTAAAGCAGTGTATTATAAGTTTATGACTATGTATAAAATTAGTTTAAAGTTCTGGAATGATTTATTATCATCTAAGATTTTTTTATTGATAGTTACTTTTAGTAGCTGTTAAATCTGGCTCAAGGATCTTAATCTAATTCTAGATCCATATGCCTTTCTCTGCATATGACGTACAGCACACTAGGAGCTGACATTTAGAGTTTCTAAGGGCAAAGCCCAGGCTTTTTTTTCCCCTACTGTAACCTCTCTCCCTGCTTATGTCTGTTAAGTTAGAGACAGTTCCTTTCTAGATACTTTTTAAGAAATGCTCTAGCTGTTAGGGGCACAGTGGGAAATCACAGTGTTTGTGTTTGCATTTTCATGAAATTATACAAATAATAAATACTAGGAAAAGAAATGTGTATGTATTATATAGCGATATGCTGAGATTTAAAGGGTATGTTGGAAAGAGTAACTGTTGGCCAGTCTACATTCAAAAGAACTCTTGGAGGAGGTAACATTTAAGTGGAATAGGAATGATCAATGGGAGGCACACATGTACTGACGAGTCCTTTCATGTCAGACAGACGGGAGAGTTAGCTAAGTCCTTAATATGTGAAGAATCTTAGAATTTCAGAAACAGAAAGGAAGTCATTATCCTTAGAACTTAGGAGGGAAGAGGAATGTGGTATGAGTTGTGATCCACAAAGCAAAACACAATTCATGCAGCACTTCATGATGCTTCATGGAATTTCTATTTTTAAATTGTATTTTTTTATTGACAAAATGTTGGCTTACAATGCTGTATTAACCTGTCTATGTTTCAGGCTCCTTGGCTCACATCTCTTCAGATGTACATTACCACAGTACACCTACCAAGTCACACATAATTCTTCATGCCAGTCCACTAAGCCACCTAAGTTCTCAATTTCCCTACTCCTCTTACTCTGATAGCCCCAATTCTGCAATCAGATATGTAGGGTTTAGTTTTGTCTGTTCCTTTGCTTTCTTTCCTTTTCTTTCTTTATGTAACACTGGCAACAATACTACATTACTTGTGGTATTTGGGAAATATGAGCTCTCCACTTCACCACCTCACTGTACCCACCACCAAACCACCCACTGCACACCACCATAGTCTATTGTGATCCCTTTCCTCTTTTTCCCTCTCTGATACCACACCTTACCTGCTAAGGATGCTACAGTTCTACAACTAGGTTTCAAGATCTAGTTTTAAACTTGTCTTTACCTGACACTTAGTTTGGTTTCTCTATATTCCACATGAAAGTGACACCATCTGGTGTTTAATTTCTCTTTCTGACTTATTTTACTTGGTATTATCCCTTCTAGCTCCATCTGTATTGCCAAAAGTAACATGTTTATCTGTTTTGAATGCTTAGTACTATTCCACTATGTATATATACCACATTTCAGTTTGTTTTTTATTTTTTCTATTCCATGTACTTCTTGCTCCAATGTTAACTAGTAATTAGAGTTTGGAAGATACATTTACTCTCTCTGAGACTTACTTTTTCCATCTAGAAACTAAAATCTCCCTCACATAATTGTATAGGTTCAATGATACAATCCTCCTTGCTAGTAATGGGAGGAAAGATTTTAATGCATGCAGCAGTGAATAATTCAGCTTCAGGCTACCCTTTTTCACTTTCCAGTATTTAATGTGTCAGTGGAGAAACATTCCTAATGAGCTCTATGGTTGCTGATATTGGTCTCAGAATACTATGGAGACTTAGATCCTGTTCCTCTTAGTTATCAGATATAAACCTTTTTATCTGAATATAAAGGAGTCCCATGCTCCAGAAAACACTAATAGGGATGGAAATATCATATTTTTAACCAGTGAGGTCCATAGAAACTTGTATATTGAGAAGACACAGAAGGGCAGCTGCTTCAATTACCCTGCAAATAGAGAAGAATGCATGTTTTGCGGCAGCTTTCAGGACAATTCTAAAAAAGATGAGATTATCCCCAAACAAATATTACCCTATATTACAAAGTCCCAGAAATGATAACATTCACAAAACAGAAACTAAATACCCCCAAACAGAACTAAGTAGTAAATGATTAGTGTAATAAATAGTTCACGGAACACTGGTGGATAAAAACTGACTTATTCAATAAATGGTATTGATACCAAGTAACAACTGCATCAAAACAAATTTCAGATGAATCTTTAACACTTAATCATGAACCATAAAAGTAATAAAATAAATCACAACACAATATTTTTCATCTTAAAAGGGGAACCCTTTATAAATATGGCACAAATCAGAAATCATTGAAAAAAAGTTAAATTTCCACCGATGAATTTTTTTTTTAATCTGTACTTCCTGGAACAAAATTAGTAGCCTATACACCTTACAAAAATGTGTTGAGACAAGAGACATTATAACTTCCTTCATGAATTAAACACCTCTACATTATGACTTTAAAAAAACAAGTTCTGAAAGAAAAACAATCAAAACATAATTAATATTAGACAAGGAAAAGCACAAATGGCTCAAAAATATGGAAAGATGATGAACTTCTCATACAAACAAGCATTAAATAAATAAAGATAATAAAATATTAATATAAAATCTTTTTCGGATTAGCAAAACTCATCAAGTTTGACAAAACACTACTTTATTGTCATGGACATGGTGAAATTGAGACCTCACCATCAATGGAAAGATAAAACAAAGCCTCTACAAAATATGCTTAAAATAGAGCTACTGAAATTCAAAAAAAGTATTTTTGACCCAGAAGAATTTGTGTTACTAATATAACTCCTCACTGTCAAGCAAGAAAGTTGTTTGCCAACTGGTGTAGGTTCTTTATCAGTCCAAACAATCCCACAGACACCAGGGCAGGCCAGGGCAGGGCAGGGCTGGATGATGGGGTCTGGGAGACTGGCAGGTCCTCCAGGTTCCCTCTAGGCCCCCAGGAATCTCTGGCCTCTTCCTCTGGCATTCTCTTATGCTTTCTCAACTCTCCTCCCCGGATGACACCGCCCCTTTTATATCTCCCTCCCAGCTCCAGGCGAGCTTACTCACACGTGAGCACACCCACTGGGCCCATAATCACTATCATGGGGAGGGCACAATATCACAGGTGCTAGTCATAGGAGGCCAGTGGTGGAAGGGTAAAATCCCTGAAAATTCACTTACCCTACACTCATAAATCATATATTCCAAGAAAAATCTGCAGCAAATTCTAATATCAAAAGATTGGAAACTCCATCAAAAAGGGACTTGTTAAAAAGAACTACTAAATAGATAATAAATGGGCTATTATGCAGACAATACAAAGAAATGCATGGGTCTAGAATAATGTTAAGAGCTTGAGAGGGAACAAAATAAAAGCATCAAAAACATAAAATGGAAGCTGAATTCAAAAGTTTTTGTATTTGCACAAAAGTTCCTGAAAGTATCCACGGCATCCCGGTGATAGTGGCTCCGCTCAGTCAGGGAAACAGGGTGCCTGAAGTCGAGTGGGAGGAATACTATTTCATGTGCAGTTCACTCTGGAAAAACATAGGGGTTAGGGATGCCAAAACCCCTCCAATTAAAAATTCAAGTACAAATTTCTCTTTACCAGAGTGGCTGAGATGAACTGATTGTGCAGACATAATCAGAGGTAAGTAGCTTTCTAAGTGAACACTCAAAACACTTTAATTCATCCAATAGCAACAGGAGATGACAACTAACTAAACTATTATAGAACTCAACACATCTGATTTCATGTCATGATTTAATACTCGTCTTTGTATTTATTTGTATCTCTCAACTACACCTGGTGGTATATGTGAACCTTATATTTTTATTTTTTGATAGTTATATGTCTTTTCATGATATGCTATACTACAGTGTTCATTTGGATTTATTTGAAATTGTTGTAAATCTCCAAAAATTTTCTACTATATTTAGTGAAAAAACTTGATTCTTAAGTTGACTTATACTGGTACTCTTAGTTAAATATTTCCTCTATTCAATTAAGTTTTAAAGAAACTATAAAATGTTTCTAAAACACCATTTTATTGGTGTTTGATAGCACAGAAAGAATGACTGTGTGCAAGCAAATATCAACTTAACTTCCAGCAAATTCTACTATTTGTAATTCAAACTGTTCTTCCGAGTTTACATATTATAAGAATCCTGGAATATGCACAAATGTCATATCTGAAACAAACCTGTTTCATGATATTTCTTGCACAATAACACTTTGCTTTTCCTCAATTGTGATATCCTTGTAAGAGTGAATACCATGTGTCTTAGTGATAAGAACATGAACATTTAGTTTAGTTGATTTTATACTGTTTATTATGATTATCAGATCTGTTTCCTTAAGTAAAAGAAATGATAATTTTAAATAACTTAATTGAAGATAATTGCACCTACCTTTGGAAATTTATATTAGCAATTCAGGCATATACACAGTACCAGCACCTTCTTTCATGGTCAAGTATATTTACATATCCCTTGACTTTTGTTTGTCTTGGGTGGCTTTCTTCATAAGATGTGTGACTAACACCTGGAAAGTTCATCTGTAACTGGACTTAATAGCTGGTACCTCTGTATCATCCTAAGTAGAATGTGGCAGATTTAAACTACTAATCTTCCGATGGAAGTAAGAGCACACAGAAGCAAAAATGAGAAAGTTTAACAAAGCTCAGGTGAGACCAACAGTCTCAGGCACTTTAACAAGTCACCCAAACACTAGCCATTAAGCAAATGTTTGCTGTTATTTTGTCCATACACTGCTGGTGGGAATGTAAATTGTCTTAGTCTTATGAATAACAGTTCGGAAATTTTTTGAAATATTAAATGTAGATCTAACATATATTCTCACAAAATTCTCACACCTAGATATTTACATAAAGAAAACAAAAACAATCACCAAAAGGCATATATACTGTTCTGTGCTCAATGCAGCACTATTTATAATAATCAGTCTTTAGAAATAATGGAAGTTCCCAACAACAAATGAATGGAATAAGATGTAGTATCTAAATACAGTGAAATAATACTTAGTGGGTTTTTTTTAATGTAGCTTTATTTTGTCCATGGTTAACTGCCCTTTAACTGTAAGAAGCTTACAGGGCAGTTACAATTAAAAGGACAATTAAATGAAAGCATAGAAAATAATACATGGCACATACTGCGCTCTTCGTATGAATTTGTTATTATTTCCCCCAAATATGCTAGTTCTAATAGGATAACCCCAATACCCATCTTTCTAATATTGACCAGGTCTGTTACTGCTGGTGGGTTTTATTTATTTTTTTGGATTCTATGTAGTATGTCACCTTTTGATTCACCTTCAGACTTTTCAGCACAGCACAATTCTTATTTGTAAAAAAAAATTGAAGTAACACTGTATTATAGCATTATGTATGTTTTCAAGTATGAATCATCATAAACCAATGTCTATATTACACTAAATGTCTATATTCACCACTAAATACCCAATTCTATCCTTCACTATATAATTACACCTTTTATTTGATTTACTAACTCCCCCTTTCCATTTTGGTAACCACTAAATTGGATTTATTTTTATTTTATTTAATTCATTCATTCAAAAATTATTTTATAATAAAGTATGAATATAATGATAATTATTGTCCTTCACTTCATTTATTTCATTAAGGATTGTACTCTCTAGGCATACCCCTATTGTTGCAAATGGCAAAACCTCTTGTGTAGCTAAACAGTATCCCACTGTGACTATGCCATGTTTGCCTTATCCAGTCATCTACTGGTGTAGGTGGTTTCTGTCTGTGATTTTAAATATTGCTACAATTATTTCTTAATTTTATATTACATATGTACTCCTATATTTGTAAAGCATGAATTTTAAATGATACATCTTGCCACACATTTTTATCTCCTTAATTTTTTTCCCTTTATTTTTACTTCTGTTTTCTCTTACAAAATAGGGAATAATTTTATTTATTTTTTATTCTGGCTTCAGTTGGGGTTCGATTGCAGCAGAGTTCTAAGGAATTCTCGATGATGATTTAGATCTTGGTTCTGAACATAGGCTTCTTCAACTGCAAAATGAGGTGTTATGGTATACATTCATTGAGCTTTCTTCTAGTTCTATATTCTATGTTAATATAAATAAGTAATATGAAGTTAACACAGATAAATTCTTCTGAAATTAAAAATTGTGAATTTTTTTCTGAGGTTGTCTAAAACTTTAAAAGAAAAAAAAACAACTCTATAATATATTTTTAAAGAATCTTAAGTTGTAAGGGCAAATACATTTTTGTTATTGTCAAAATGGAAAATTTTATTCTCCAAAAAGTAAAATTATTTCTCAGTAGGGTTTTTCTGGAACAACCACCTGGTAAGTAACTCTGTCTCCAGTCCCAGTTACCAGGAGCTCAAGAGTAGATGCATAATTCAATCCAGAGCTAAACACTTCACCACAGACCCCCAGTCATACCTGAGTTCTGTATTTTACTAACTGTTCAATCACCAGTGACTGGGAGCAGATGTAAACTCGAGTGTGGGCATTGAGGACCTAGATCTATATCATGTTCCCCAAGTGCACCCAGAAAGTGCACCCCATTCAGTGTTCAGACACCAGTACCTCAGGATCAGAACAGTACACTAGCTTGGATCTTTGCAGGACCTTGCTTAACATCAGAATCTTCAGGAAATGCCAGGGAGCATCCTTGACTCCAAGTCCAGTCACCAGCAACTAGGGAGAAGGTGCATGTCTTCCACCTCAGGCCCCTGCCCACAAATGAGAAGTTCCTTCCACTCAGCACTCAGTCATCTGCACTCTGGTAGCAGACTCATATCCCAGTCCAGGCCACACTGAGTCTCACTCTGTATCAGGGTTTTTCAGCAAACCTTTGCCCTTCTAGCCATGGAAAAAAGTCACAAAGCAACTGCTACTGTGTGGGTTGAATTTCCAGCAACTCAGACTCTTGACTCGGTGCCTCTTCACGGCCTTTCCAACAGTAAGTGTTTTGGGAGAGCCTCTAATACCATGTCAGATTCAACAAGACTTCAGTAACTGTCTTATGCTTACCATCAAGTAAGCATACAGAATAGTAAAGAGGAGTCATATTAAGCAAAAACCCCAATACAGCAGAACACATACAAAGCAAATAATCAGAGAAAAACTAAACAAATATATTTGTTTATGTTTGATCTCAGTGGAATAATACACCACAGATAGCAAACAAAATACCAGAAACAAATCACAAAGAAATCAAAGAGTTTTCTATTTATCAGACATAGAATTCAGGATGATCATGATTAAGAAAACTGAAGGATGGGAACAATAAAGAAGTATCAGAAAGGGCAATGAATACTATGAGAACTAGAATAAACAGACAGGCACTCAAAATCAAAACTATTTAAAAAAAGAATAATGGAATTGCAGAAAGAAGAAAAAAATCAGAAGTCAAGGAACTAGACTAAATCAGAATCAGAAAATCAAGAATCAGAGATATTGAAGATGAAAATGTGAGAAACAAGAGAAAAAGAAAGAGTAACAAAGGTAAAGAGTGAAGAAACATTTTAAGAATTATCTGACACAAGAGAGAAGAAAATATTAGAATCATAGGAATCTCAGAGAAGACAGAAGAGAAGGAAGTGAGAATACATTTCAGGAAAGAGTGGAGGAGAACTTTCCAAACTTGAAGGAAAAGAACATCAATTTACTTAGATGAAAGGAAAATTATAGCAAGACACATAATAATAAGACTGCTACTTGTTCAAGATGAAGGGGGAAAAAATGATGCTGACTAGGTAAAAAAGACATACAAAGGAACACTGAAGAGTAGAATAATAAGAAGAGAATAGAACGACCTATTTGAAATAATATCCCCCTCCAAAAAAATGCCAGAAGTGCATTTTATCTTTCAAGACTCTCCTTTCTGTATGGTAGCAAGATAAGGACATTTTCAAAGAAAGAAAATGTTAGGGAATTCACATCTACTAAATTTCCTCCCCAAAAAAGTATTGAAAGAAGCTTTAGGATGTAAACCAAATAGTGAAAAGACCACAAAGAACTGAATAGGAAATTAAATAAAACCACACAGCTGGGAACAAAATGGCAGCTATGGATATTTACATGTCAAAAACCCACAAACAACAAGTGGAGAAAATCTGTTGGTGGGAATGCAGACTGGTTCAGCCCCTACGCAAAGAAGTTTGGAAAGTTCTCAGAAGACTAAAAATGATTCACCATATGACTTAGCTGTTCCACTCTATGTATCTATCCAAAAAGCACAAAAACACCAATTTGAAAGGAAACCTGCAATCTGTGTTTATAGCAGCATTATTTAAAATAGTTAAGATGTGGAAATTACCTAAATACCCCGGAAAAGATAAGTGGATCAAGAAGATGTGGCCTCTATACACAATGGAATACTACTCAGTGACCAATAAACATAAACTCCTGGCATTTGCAGGAACATGGGTGGAGCTAGAAGGAATTATTCTAAGTGAAGTGAGCCAGAAGACAAAAGGAAAATATTTAATGGTTTCACTTATTTGTGGAATGTAGAGAAATCAAAGACAAATTGTAAGACTGACCCTTGAAAGCAGATCATAGATCTGATACACTTAGGAAGGAAATGAGGAGTGAGGGAGATGGAAAGTATAAAGGACATGGGGGAAGGAGACCATGGTAGAGTGTGGTGGAGGGCTGTGGGCACACTGGTGGTGGGAAAATTATGGTGACCACACCTGATGGGAGAAATCCTGTATTTGTGGAAAAAATAAACAAGGATGTTTAAAAATAATAAAAAATAATTATTCTTTTGATGACATAATATTTTCTTTAAAAGATCTTACAATATACTTCTGACCAATATTATCATGCATAGGTTCTATGTGAATGATGTCTAACATGACAGTAGAATTCACTTAATGAATTTTTAATAATGGCATTATATGTCATCCCTATGTCCTTTTAACCTACTCCAATTGAAAAAACATTATTAGTAGCTTCAATCTATTGTATCTTAATTATAAAAAATAACTTAAAAAGTGTATAGTTTGATATAATTTTTTGCACAACTGAGGAAGATGTGTTGGTATATGAGAAATCAAAGAAAAATGTTCAAAATATCTGATCCTACATAAATTTAGACAAGGGACAGAAGGAAACATAATGCAACTAATTCATCTAATTAACAGTAAATTAATGTGTCCAAATTCGTTTGCTTTTAATTACAGTTGTCACCTGTAGGCCTTAGTATATTTAGTAATTTTTATAAATGTGTGTTACTTAAACATATCATGTGGCTTTTTTTCTCCTGAATTGTTTACCTTTCTTTTTTAAAAGCTATATTTATTGAGGTAATGTTGATTTACATCACAATATATGTCTTAGGGGTATAAGTTTCACCTCTACAAATGTATGTCATTTATGTGCAAGGGATATGACTCATGTGTTTACACTGTGCTGCAAATATTTTCTCCTAAAGTAGCTATTAAGATTTAATGCTATTTATGACATTTTCCTCAACTATAAGTTTTTTACCTTTGATGTTGATAAATCTGTTTTTTCCTCAGGGCTTTTGAAGTTCTTCAGAAAACCCAGAATTTTATGTATGTTCTCCTATATTCTTTCTGTCATATTCTGATAATGAAATGAATTCTGAAGTTTTATTAGCTCATGGGTTAGTATTCTTTAAACACTGTTTCTAGATTCTGTTTTAACAAGAATGCCTTTGCAAGACAACCTCCTATTCACTGACCTACACTGGTCAAATATGGGAAACCTAGGAGGTTCTTCTCTGTAAGTTATTCCATTTCATGAGGGTAGATCTGTGTGTGGGAATTGGCCCCAGTATTGCAGGCCTCCTCTTCCCAGGTGGCATTGAACTGGCCTCCATCTTACCACAGAACACACCAAAGGCATCAACTGGAAAACTTGCACTGAGGATTCATACTGGCAAGTATTTTCAAAATCAAAAATGGCTCACTTTCCATATTAGATCTTAGAGATTGCTATCATCCTGTCATCAATAACAGCCTCCCACACTCAACCTAACAATACAAAGGAGAGACGATATCAGAGATAGATTCACAGTAAAGGTGGAATAATTGACCTCATGTAACTGGGGTATGGGTGCCTTTATTCAAAAGAATTTGCAAAACAAACAAAAAAATAGTAGTTTCATACTCAAACATCTTCAATTGCCTTCACTTTTAGTAATAATAGAATGACATTTTTAAAAACTTAATGGAAGTTGACATCCAAAATATTGTATGTTTTCTGGTGAATATTTTCTCTAGCCACTAATAGGTACCATCAAATATTACCAATAATATGCTGTATTATTTTTTCTCTTTTATGTGTTTTCCTCCTTTATTCAGCACCAGGCACTATTGTTAGAAAGCTAGTCAAGTTTCAGAATCTCAATTCAGTTTTGAGACTAATTTAAAGTTCCACTAGATCTGCAGCTGTCAAATGAAATGCCCTAGTTACTATTCTGGGGCAGTCTTTGGTGTTTCTCTTCAATCTTTATTATCTGGAAAATCTGTAAATAAGTTCTATAAATGGAACTTTCAGCTGCTTTTGCAAAGAGTAAGTTGGATTATAAGGTTTTAAGGTCATAAATTTTATTTGAAACTGACTCATACTACAGTGGTTGTATTTGACCAGTATATACCAACTATTTAAAAAGAAAAAAAGGAAGTTGAGCAATTGACTTACAGACATTATTATATTCTTACATACATACGTAGTAGCATATGTTCAGGAAGATATAGAAAGCACAGAGCACAAAGTAGGGAAATATGACAGACAGCTATCGGCAGAAATCTAGGCAAGAGATGGGCATTAACAGTCTGAGGAGAGCAATCATTAACAGTTGACAGATGGAATCTAGAACTGACATCAGGTTTTGGGTATATCAAATTTAAGAATTGCAGATCGAGACTGTGAACCCAATTGCTGTTTAGAAACAAGAGATATTTGAGTGTGCCAGGTAATAAATATTATAGGTTTTTGAGTGATAAGGTGGTTGGGGTGAGACAGTGGCTTAAGCTAGATCAGGGCTTATTTCATCAATATTACCTTTGACTTTGTATTATTCCTTTGAGGCAAGTCAAGAGTGAGCCAACTTTTCCCCAGAGCCCACATCTAGTAAATGGTAAGTTTGAGGCTCAGAAACAGAGTTTCATATGTCTTAAATTACCTTGTGTTCATTCTTCCATCTATCTATTAAAAAAGATATAAAGATATATGTCAATTAGCCCATTATCTGTTGCATGTAACAGATCCACCATATAGATCACCCTTCCCTGCACACATATCTGGGACAAAAAAGTGAGC
>PVHY01003060.1:70228-114529 GCA_004024945.1 Uropsilus gracilis
AAAGAAAGAAAGAAAGAAAGAAAGAAAGAAAGAAAGAAAGAAAGAAAGAAAGAAAGAAAGAAAGAAAGAAAGAAAGAAAGAAAGAAAGAAAGAAAGAAAGAAAGAAGAGAGAATAAACTATAATTTCACTTCTGACAAAATTTAGGTTAAAGAACATAACTTGGGTCTGTAAGCTCAAGGTAAATGCTGCTCACATGGTTATACCCACAAATAATCACAGCCCACCTTAAAAGTGGAAACAGGACACAAAGAGAGAAAAAAAACTGAGTTAGGCAATCTGGTAAGTCATTTCAAGTAAGCAGGTAAAAGAGAGGCTATCAATTACTCAAATGAAAGTCCTTCCCAACAGGATAACACAAACATCCTTGGTTTTTAACTAGTGCTTAGTTGTATTTTTTTAGGTAGATTGGTTATGTTTGCATGATGATGATAAATGTACAATACACTATATTGACCTCTTTGATTTTGATATATTTCAACCATTTAGCCTCTTCATTGCTTATTAATTTACTTTAACATATCATAATTTTACAACTCTGTCCACATGATCAGGGATAAGAAAATAGGAACTCACAGATAACATTTATACTGGATATTGGAAATTGTTTGCGGGGTTAATTACTATGAAACAATCTTTGTAGATAAATAAGGGAAACTAGCTCCAGAATAAGAGACCTGGACTGGTTAGTAGAGAATCTGAGACACTGAACCCCTATGCTCTGATTCAACCAGAAAACATATACAAAGATTTCCATACAAGCAATACAAGTATACCCACCTCAGCTACTCCATTCCCTAACAAGATAATGATTCTGCATAAGGAATTCCTGCCCTTCCTCTTCACTGCATGCATGAAGGCACCGTTTGCTTAGACTCTATATGCCCTTCTCAGCCAGGAGAAAAAGATGGAAAGAGTCTGCAAAAAATGCAGATTTTAAAAGAAAAATAGAAAGATAATAATTTAAGAAAATGTACATCACCTACATGTCTAGTGTAGGATAATGATATTGTGAAAATGTTAACCAGGTTTAATGGTATGTAAGAAAATATATATAAAACAAACCGATTTGGAAAAAGAGATATGAGAAGGAATGAGTGACAGGCTGAGTACCTTTTATGAGTTTGGTCTTTGTTCCCTGTGTCAGACAACAGATCTCAGTAATAGAGGGGAAAAAGATGCAGTAAATGAGCTCTCAAGAACTACTTGACCTCATAACATATTTGAAGACAACAGGAGTAAAGATTGGAATTGTGTTTGGCTTGACCTTCTCTAACACTGCTCTGTGACTGGTTAGCTTGCACCACTCATCTATAAGGATTTCATTGTCCCTTCCTCCACCTCCAAACTCACATTATTGAAATCACAGATCAAAGGTCAGTCTACCCACTAGTTTATCTCTTTCTTATTATGAATCATTATTCATACCTATATCCATCTCACTTTTCTTCATGCAGTATCGACTACATGAAACATGCAACTGAAGTCTGACTTTATCATTCCATGTTGAGCTAAATGTTCAAGAACAGCCCTTTGTTATATCCTCCAGGCTCCAACTAACTCCCTGCTACACGTGAGGAACAACTGCCCCCTCATCAGGGAGCTTCCCAGGTTTGATTAGTTCTCAAAGCAACCTGGAAGCAGAAACCATATATGACTACTATCTACATGTCATATGAAATTTTTTCACATACTTCATATAAACACTTTCTAATCAAGCTCATTGCACTTTTCCCTCCTTTTCTAGCATATTTCTTCAAATATAATATACTGTAAGAAGTGGGAATTCATCTATAATTACCTTGACTCCTACTTCTGTGTACAAATACAGCCATGGTAAAAGCTTATGTTCATGGTTAAAAATTTTATATACCTTTGCAAACAAAATTTATTCCTGTTTATATTCTCTAAGCAAGAACAAGGATTTGTCATGTCAGCATTCTACACCTAACTCCTAGCACAAAACCTGGTGTACAGTAGATACTCACTATATGCTTATGAACTGAACAGTTTATATAGAATTAATAATGGTTCCACTGTCATCAGGTTATTAGATATTAAGTTATATCTTACTTTTTATTACTTCAAAGACATTTCATCATGTTTACTTAAAATGATGTATTTTAATAAAGTATCACTTCACATCAGATAATTTTTTAAAGTTTTTAAACTCACCTTTAAAATAAAATATTAAGAAGCTTGAATGTATCATAACCTATTCCAACACATAAAGTACTTTTATTATAATTAACCAATCCTATTTGAAATAATGTATAGAAGCAAGGAGTAATTACTTCTTTAATTTGCAACAATAGTAATGATTATTTTTCAACAAATTGAGTATACACTTTCACTTACTGTACTAGTTAGTAGAGAAAATTTCAAAACATTGATTCTGAAAAAGTATACAGTTCACGGTACTATAGAGGTGGGAGAACTATGGGGACCACATATGAAGAGAGCATAATGATGTAAGTAAAAGATAAAAAAATAAAAGAGGAGAAACTGCCATAAGTCCATCTTTCTACCCTGAGAATACTTCTACACCATTCCGAGAAGACATCACTCAGGTCTGTCTGATTGGAAAATGTTAACAGTTGGAAATGTTTACTCCACATTTAGCCAGTTGGCTCTTTTTTGTACTTTTCACAATTGTTCACAGTTCTGCTTTCCAAAGGCAATACAAGTCTACTACACAATCAATATAACAACATCAGACAACTAAAAGACAATGATCTCCACCATTAACTTCTTTTATCTTATAAAATAGATCCAATCTTGTTAAATGTTCCCCCACATGGTGTTTTTAATTTTTAGATCCTCCACACTACTTTACAAATGACCCTTTGAAGCATTGCTGTCCACAAATGAACACTGTGTCCCAGACCTGACCTGGACCGGGATGGTGTTGGGGACGGCTGGCAGGGCAGTGATGCCTATTCACTCAGGCGGAGACCAACACCATATTTGAAAGAAATGGCGTCATGTTACTTGTTTTCAAGTTCACGGGAAAATGAAAATCCAGGATGATGCTGTTTTACCACCCCTCCCATCCTCACCTCAGGCCACACACTCACGAACAGCTGGAGAGCATAATTCTCCTATTGCATGAATAAATCCAATTTTGAGAAATCACATTCAGGACTTTATCCCTATTTATTATTTCAATCCAGTATTTTAGTGTTTTGGAAGCCTGATTCTATCTCTATGATGAAAATTATTCAACACGTACAAGCTAAATAATAAATGTTTTTACCTATTGTTGTCAACCATGGAAGCCCAGGCAGGTTCATGTTGATTTGGGCAAATGGGAGGAGATTCTCAGAGTCTTTAGTTTATATCCAATATGCCTCTATTCTGAACAGGGAGAAGCATACACACAGGCAAGCAGATAGGAAGAGAGAGTTCTGCTAGGAGAAGCCAAACAGCAACTGCTCACTTCCTAGCCTCCTTTATACTGGGAAGTGCCCATAGCCACTTAACAGATGCACTGTGGTAAACACAAGGCCTCGCTGTTATTACTAATATTTTGAGGTTATGGATTCTCCTTTGTGTGAAAGACAAAAACCAGGCTGATTTTAATCCATTTTCCTTACATCAATATAAGGTCATAGTTTCACATGGATATAAAGATTACTAGAGTCCCATCAGGATTCCAATTAGTTAGCATGTTTTTTGTTTGTTTGTTTTTTAGTATGATTTAAAAAGTTGCAACCCAATAAGGTACAGGAAGACAACCTCAAATACTTGCTTCTAATATTTAAAGAGTTGGTTCCAGGTAGGCAAATCTTGTATCTATTTGAGTATGCATGATCCCCCAAATTTGGTATTAAATGGTTTCTCAGTTCATCATAGACCTCAACTTTATGATGAATCTGAGAAATGTAATGGTTTTCCATTTGGGCAACCATTTGTTGTTGTAAGGACAAGCACAAAAACTTCTAAGTTGTATACACATTGGACATAAAAATAAAGGCTGTTAAATCCAACATTTTATCATCTCCTTCAATACTACAAGTATTTTCCCTTCAATACTACAGTGGGGTAATTTTTTTTCCTAAACTTTCCTATTAGGGCAGAAGGGAATAGATAATGATTGTCAACTACTTGTTATTTATTCACACTTAATTGCTTGACACATCACTACCATGGTCGCAATAAACCCTTTATAATTTTTATAAAAATTTTAAATTTGTAAATTTTTATATAAAACACCACCTACTTGGGAAGTTTCCTTAATAAGATGTCTTAAAATCTATAAACAAAACTAACAGGTCACAACAGGTCACAGAGCACTTTTTCCTTATGCATTTGACTTACATGTACTGAAACAGTTATGTATTTTAAGATATAATAATTTTAAAGTGAAATATATGCTACAATTCATACACCATAGCAATTACCCCTTTCTCTTCAGCCTGCCATTGTTATTGTGGTTCAACATAATATTTGACTATGGAATCTCTTCAATACATTTGCTTTTAGTTTTCTCTGAATAGGTTTGACATAACTTCATGTTTGTCTTTATATTTCTCAAAAAAATATAAATTCTGATTTTTTCAATAAAATTGATTCCCCTATAGTTTCTTAACTACTGCTAACTTGACCAAATCATTATGGGGAAAAAATCATTACAGAAAATTATTATTTTTAAAAAGATTTTTTGCTGTTATAGAATCATTATATTTACTAAAGAAGTCACAAATTTTGAATGTCATGAAAATTGTTCTTACTTTACATTATCAGTTGTAGAAATTTATGATCACTGTGACCATATATCTTAAATTTCCCAGAATAGCACATGGTCACAATCATTGTAGTAACTGCACATTTCAGATGTAAAATATATTCATTTATCTTTCAGTTTCTGCAGTGCTCTTGTTTGGCAATTTTTGATGTACTGGAGAGATAAATAAGGTAACAATCTGAATTACAACTATTGTGACTTATCAGTCCATATATGTGTGAGTTTATTTCTGATCTCTCAATTCTGTTCCATTTAGAGTATAGTTTAAAGTCACATAGCATGATACAAATAAAACAAATGCAGACTCTTAGATTTAGAGGATAGATAGATGGTTCCCAGAAGAGAAGGGCACTGGAGAATGAATGAGAAGGGGATAGATAAAAGACCTTTGCATTGTGATGAATGGAAACAAAACTTGTGGTGATGCAATCAATATACTGTACATTGTGCCCCAGGAACTTACATGATATTATACAATAGTTTTGTCTGAATAAGAATGGTACAGCATAGTTTCACTTCTACTTCATTCTGTTTGTTAAAGCAGTCACAGAACAAGTTCAGAAACAATGTGAAAGGAAATGTCATTCTGTTAGTTAAAGCAATGGCGGAACAAGTTGAAATACAATGTAGAAGGGAACCACTCAAGGATATGAGAAACTGTAGACATACACTTATGTATTTTATTATTTAGTAATGCTTTTATGCTTTACAAAAATTCATTTGATATGGATAAGATATAAAGGAAGTGAATAAATTAAGGTTTTTTTTTTTAAGTCCTGAAATTTCATTTTCAGGAAGATGATAAACATATAACTTTCACAAAGTACCCATTAATATTTGCCATATATTATAAGAACAGTAGCAAAATCAATGACCAAATGAATAGTGGAACATACAAAGCTCCTGGAAAATAATCGATATTTCTTCAAAACTGGTAGCCATTTTTACAAAGACTTTGCTCTAAATGACAATGCATTTATATATTATTTTGCAAAATACTACCTGTACAATAGACCAAATAGTTGCCCTTCTTAATTTTTTAGAAAATTAATTTTTGTAAATATACAAAAAATGAGCTGATGTTTGTTTCATATGGTCACACAAAGGGTAGACGAATATTATAAAGAGTAAATGATGCAAGGTTGTATTAGTATCAATTGATGGTTCAAATAGAAAAATCACTTAAGCAAATTTCAATAATTATTGCTTCTAACTCATAGAGTGCAAATAAAACTTTTAGTTGTTTGACCTTTCAAAAATGAAAATTCTGACAATTTTTGCAAATGTTATTGTAACTTCACTTAAAAAGTTAGCCATAAAGATAAAATTGTGATTGTAGAGATGAAAATTTGGTATAGTATTATAGTTAAACCAATGTTCTAATGTTCGGTTCTTTTTACATTAAAAAAAACCAACAAAAATGAAACCATGAGGCATAAAAATACTGAAAATTGACTGTGGCAGAGAGTATTGCAGATTGAGTGGTCTTCCCATCAGTAAAGAATTCATTTTCTGTAAAGAATTGATAACAAATAGTGAAACCACCCCAATCAGTTTTTCATTACCACCATTATTTCAGCAATTCTAAACAATGTCAGTGAGATAACACCTTGCTAAAAATAATTTTTGATTAAAATTCTAAACAATTTCTGTAATTACAGTTTAGTTTTTGCAATGCATATATACACATATGTTTTAGGTTAAGTTATTTTAATTTTTCATCATAGCAAGATATTCTATCTGGAAGTAACGTTAGAGAAACCCAATTATATACTCCACCCCAATACAGAGCTCCATATTGAAGAATATCATGCTTCTTCTTTTATTCCTTTCTCTGTTAACTGAATTTTAAAAATGTTCTAGAATTTGACAACTACTTTTAAATCAACTAAAGATTCTCAGATGTCAAATTTAAAAAAAAATGCCTCTAATATCTACTGTATTTTTAACAAAATATATAAAACTTCAACAAGTGAAGATTTAATAAAATACTAATTATTGAAAAGACAATAAAATGGTAATATTAAAATATATCCTGCAAATGAGATTATAAATAATACATGACATATTACTGTAATTCTAAAAATATATACATATTATATATCTGCAATTTAAAATTTTTCTTTGAGAGGCTGTATATGTGGGAAGAAGTTTTTAATGACAAAACAAGCCCACAAAATGATGTTTTTAATTAAGCAATGGTACATTTTCTATTTGGAAAGGAATGAAATTGAGATGATCTATAACATGGGAAATCTAAATTTGTCTTGAAATCCAAAAACATAATAAAAGCAATTTATTTAAGGAATACTTGTCACATAAAAGTGCTTGTTGAACAAACATGTTAGAATTAAAGCTCCTACACAACACTTGTGAAAATATACAGGTTAAATATTTACATTGTTAAATTAAAATACAAATTTAAGATAGACTCTATTTAGCATTATTTGGTTTTGAGTTGACCAGATAACTCAGTACTGGTCACAGAGGAAATTATCAGCTGTTCATGTTGTCTATGACAAAACTCAGTTAAGGTATAAACAATTTGAAAGCTCTTAGCACAAGTGCAGTGTTGAAAATCCTTTCTCATTTGTCCCAAAGTTTTTCACTTCAAAACTGTTACCCTTCAGTTCAATACTCATCTCTCTGTTTTCTTTGTTTAATTCTCATCTTGATTTTATTCTATTCCAATTGTCTTCCCTTTTAACTTTCATATCACATTCTAATCAGAAATTCTATTCTGAACAGAATCCTCAATATATACAATGATTTTCCCCATCCCAGCATTATGTAGTGTTTATAATTTATACTTCCCTCTTGTTCTGTCTTGGAACACAAATTCTGATTAGCAATTCCACCCGCCTACCCTTCCACATTATCTCCCAGATATCACTGAATTATCTTCTGCATCATTTTCCTTAGCACTATTGAACATGGTAATTTATCCTTTTAACTCCTCTACTTTAAATGCAATTGTAACTCACCCTTATAACATGTGTGGCCACTTTACAGCAAATTCAACTAACACCTTTCAATGACTTCAAATTTCTCTGCGTCCCCATGGTGACTGGAATGACTCCAGTCATTTGTGCAGGGACTATTCTCCAGATGATCGTTAAGAAGGTTGCTTTGAATGCTTTTCTCTTGCTTTCTTCTTCCAGCAGCAGTGAACATGGTGTCAGCTTCAGAATGAAAAAAAATGTCTTCCATAGAGTGTACCTGATTACCTGCTCTAGTTAGATGTTGACCTAAGAAGAAACTTGAAAGAAAATACATGTTAAATTATCCCAGAATTTTTTTTCTTTTGTTAACTGTAGTATGGAGAAAAAAAAAACCCATCAGTGTTTTGACTTTCACATCTTTTGTCAAGAAAGCAAAAAAGGTAGATATAAGAATTCTAACCCATAATTTGTTGCTAACACAATGGAAAGGGACATGTAGCCACATAATAACTGCATGTTTCAGCAGATTACTTAGCAATATTTTTTTAATTATCAAGTTACTTTTGATGTAATTACCTTGTTACCTGACATTCTCAGGTCTCCATAATTCTCCACAATATAATTTAATCTTTCTGTCATTGTAATTCATTTGTTATTGTGTGGGTATCTGGCAGAGAACTGCAGTATATATGCAAGCCAACTGTGCTATCTACTTCACGATCAGGAAATAATCTGCTCCTACACTGTAATAATGGGTAAATTCCGGTGTGGTAACTCAGTTTTTCAGAATGAAAAGCAAGTTCCAATAGAAAATCTCTTGGAAAATTCACAGTATCATGAAATTTACCCCTACATTGTAGTTTCACCTGGAAAATTCTGCATTCTGCTGTGATTTGCTACCTGTCTGTTAAAAATTCTCTGACATTATGAAAGCACCTGACAAGAATATTATGTGATAAAGGTTTCCAAATTAAGAATAGGTTGTCAAACTCACTTTTTTTTTATATATGTGATTACAATGCACAACTCAACATAAAAGATTTACATTTGGAAGTACTACTCAAATTACTAGAGTCAGCAAAGACTTTGTTGTAATCCAATTTCATCTACCTTGTTGTCCAATAATGGATCTCTAGAAATAGCATTTAAATTAAGACTTTGAGTTCTCTACTTTTCTTTGAAAGTTTGTAGGAAATTTGATGCTCAAATTTTATTTTCACTTGTGTTAAAGACTGTCTTTAACTAAAGACTTTTCTTTTTCCCTCAGAAAAGTGCATGCAATGAAGATATTCCAGATGCTTTGCTTGACCCCAACAAGCCTGTGTGTGTGTGTGTGTATGTGTGAGTGTGTATGGCTGATTCAGTTGATAGAAGGGTAGAATTTTGAGGTCACATCACTTCTACATGTCAGATCCTCAGGACCACATGGTCACAGAGGATACCTGGCTGCAGCCTGAAGTCTCACACAGGGCTGTCAGGAACTGGGAAAAAGAGATAAATCAATACAAGCCTCGTCTGTGCTAGAATAAAAATTTCATACTACTTATTTGTGCCAAGACACAGATATCATCTATGTAAGAAAATGGCATTATATATAGAACAATGTAACACTGACATATGTTTTCAGGTGAAGATAAGATGTCAACACTGACTTATTATCAGTAACTACCAGCTTTTACTCTACCTCTAAAGAAAGGAAGTAGAATTGCAATAGATAATGGTTGTTGATATGTGTATATGAATCAAAAACTTCTCTTAGAGAGCTGTTGTCAGAGCTTTGATTAGTATCTGTAATTATTACCCCCTGAAGGCTAAGCAGATGCTTCTTTTGAGGAAAAACAAACAAACAAACAAACAACAACAACAACAACAACAACAAAAAACATGATGGGAAAGTAGATTCCTTTCTAGAAACTCCTGAAAGCAAACATGCATGGGGATTTCTTCTCTCATCAAGGTTTTTTGTTTGTTTGTTTGTTTTAGGTTTCACTCTTTTATTTCTTTTTTTAATTAAATATTTATATATATATATATTTTACATCATTTTAATCTCCAGCAGTCACTCACCACCTCCACTCCCTGACCACTCCAACTGGTCCCCACCCTCCCATTATGTACTTTCATTTGGTCACCAAGGTTGTTTTAAAGACTGTTGGAGGAAGGTGATGCAATTCTTCAGGGTCTTCAAAACTGTGAACTAGGCTCTTTTGGATTTTATGTCTTCCAAAGCTTACTTTTACTCCTTCTTACCACAGTTAACCTACTTCTCCTGTGTTGTACCCACAAAGGGGGAATAGTAAAAGTATTTTGTTGTTTAAACAGCACTACAAACACCATAATTCCCAAACTATCTTTCTGAATTGTCGCCAGTAATTCAATGAGGTGGAGATCTTAGTTATTTTATATTCTCATAAAAAATGTGACTTTTCAATTCTAAAACACTGTACAAAATTTTCAGCAAAAGCATATGTAAAGGGTGTTTCTTACTGCTCAGTGTCACCAACTCTGGATATCTGAAATGATTTATTTTGAATAATGTGGATAAAACTATATATTCCTTTTGTTTTAATTTGCATTTGTTAGTTTAATAATTTCATATGTTTATTTCCTACTTGTAATGCTTACGTATTCTTTCCTCTACCTTTCATTTTTAATTCTCTAACTAGACTGTTCCTTTCTTTTCCAGGGAAGTCATACATTCCAGTAGTCTAAACCAACAATAGATGTGGAATCAGAATTTCAGGCTATTAAATCTAATGTCCATTAAGTCTATCTTTTGTTATTTGTATAATCTTGCTTAAATGTTTTAAGCCTGTAATTGCTCTCTGAAAAATAGGAATATAGATAATATGTAACACAAAAGACTGAATTCACGATGAAACCCATTTATATAAAATGACGGTACAAGATAAATATTGAAAAACCTGCTAGCTAATATTTTATCACCACTTATAATTTTATTATATTTAAGATCTTTATTTTTAAGAAAAAGTGACATTTTCTCTCATGTATTTTGTAAATATTTCTTCAACTAACATTTTTTTTTAAGTGTGTGGCATAAAGTCCTTGTGATGACCCCAAAAGACACACAGAGGGACTGACCGAGCCGCTGAGAATACTTGATTGATAAGGAAATAGTATACTCTTTCCGAGGGAGTTTCGTCCCAACTGTTTCATGGATGAACTGACCAAACCTCTGAAAATACTCCCGTGACAAGAGGACGGCATACCGCTTCCAGGGGAGGTCCACTCCCACTACATCTCTTGGCCAAGACACTCCTCATTTCCTACTCCCTCTTTCCCTCTTTCTCCTACCTATCCTTGAATGCCTTGGGAGCTGAGCACTATATAGGCATATAGCAAATGTTTAAGCCTGACAAACTAGTTGATAAAATATGCAGCAGGATTCAAAACCTTCCTTTGTATTTAATTGTTATAAAAAGACTGTTGCACAAAGAAACTTCACTGTATGCAATCTTCTGTATGCAGTCATTCTTTTGGGCTTCAGGTTGGCTCCTAGGGCCCCACTTGGTTTATCCTGCACACTGTGTTCAGACTGTAGGTTCACTAGAGACCCCCAAGGTGCCTTTTACCTAACACTTATTTGAAACTTTTCATAGCTTAATTTTACCCTATTGGCAATGGTTTTATGCAACAAACAAACAAGCAAACAAACAAATAAATAAATAATTTACTCTATAATAATTTTAAGATCTTTTTTGTTTCATTTCATTGATATATCTCAGGTTATTAAAATTGTGAAGAATTTAACAATAACTCCTTAATTGTATATTAAATTGCATGAACCACTTAAAAATGGACTGTTTTTCTTTTTCGTATTATTCTATCAGTACTTTATCATTATTAATACTTGTATAGATTTATGCAATCATATTATTTTTATGGTGAAAAATTATATTTAAATTAGTCAGCTGGTAACCATATATTATTTCAGATACTTCACAGTCTATTCACAACCAAATAAAATATTCTAAGTTCCGACATTTAAAAAAAATGATGCTTTACATAAAACCTCGTAACTGCAAAGATTAAATCTAGTCATGCAAATCTTCAAATATCGTTCATGTAAGAAACAACCATGAATGATGACAGAGGGCAAGAGTGTGAGAAGGAAAATGTAATTTGATATAACCCCTGAAACCCTGCTGGTCAGAAGAACTCACAGAAGAGCAATGGGGTGAGCTCCCCAGTGGTGCCGGGATCTGTCACATTCCCATTCAAACCTTATGCCCACCACCCGGAAGAATGTCTTGAGGAGCTACTGGAAAGAGCCCAATACCACATCAGACAACATAGGATCCCATCCTTTACAGCCACCGTGTAGTAAATGCCCAGAATTCTGGAAGTGTGGGACCCACACACAGCAGCAGTTATCAACTACAGCAGAGCACACCAAAAGCAAACAATGGGAAAAGGAAAAACTCAGAGTCAAAGCAGGTCTTCAGTGTATCTTGCTATTAATTTCTAACATATTTATATTGTGATGATAAACAGTAGCCTGTTCATGGTTTCTATTTTGTGATATTTAGAGTTTGGGGTAGATTATGTAGCACTTAAAATATGTATTGTGTATTACATATTTAGTGTAGGGTTTTATGTATAGTAAGTTAACTTCATTTATGTATAGTAAGTTAAATTCATTTATAGCAGTGTTCGACCCTGCTCATGCCTTACATTTTTTTTTATCTTCTAAAAGAAAGCTATTGAAATCTCCCATTATAGTTATTATGTAACTATCTATTAGAACTTGTAAGGGATATAGGTTAAAATCAAGCTACTTTTCACCTTCTCAGCAAAGGAGAATCCATAACTTGTGATGTTAGCAAACAGATGGGCCTTATATTTCAACAGTGCATCAGTTGTGTAGCTAGAGCACTGAGCAGTCTAAAGGGGCATAGGAGGTGAGCAGTTGCTACTCTACATCTCTCAAAGTTAGAGTCTCTTTCTGCTTACCTGCCTGTGTGGACAGTGTCTCTGTCTCAGAAAAATATGCATTGGATATAAAATAGAAGCTACATGATCTTTCCCCATTTGCCCAATTTGACAATGAACCTGATTGACCTGGCATGATTGTACAACAGACCTACAAGCCTATCTTTTAGTCCTAGAACCTTTTGATCCCATTAGTCTTATCTTTTAATATTGCAAGATCATTGTCTTTTAGGGCACATGCATATACAACTTTTTATCACTATACAGCAATGTTCTTTGCTTCTAGTAATAATTTTGCATTACATATTTTTGTCTAAAGGATATAAAACTATACAATTTGTGTAGAATATGTTACTATACAACTTCTTTCAATAATATTTGCTTTTGCATGGTATATATTTCTCATGCACTATTTAACTTTCTGGCAGGATTTAGCTAGTGTTGTTGCATGCTTTTCATAAAGTTAAAGAGTTTTAAAAATATTTACTGTGATAATTTTTGTGTTTCACAGGAACATAGTAACCATCTATAGTTATTATAATTAATTGGATGGTTGAGTTTAAATTGTCCATAATACTATGCATTTTTTACTTGTATTACCAGTTTTCATCATTTTTTCCTCACAGGCGGCATTTTCAAATTGAAAGATAAACATTTTATGATCCCATTTGCTATTATTATTTGACTGATTTAACCATCTGATCGATTCTTTTTAATGATTGCTTTAGATATCATACCATGTATTCATATGCTATTAAAATCAAGTTAATAATTCTTTTTACTAAGTAATAGAACCTTATTTAAAATAACATCATTACTAAGTCAATTTAAATGACATTTTTGTATATATCTGACTGAAATATTTAAACAAGCAGTGACTCTGAACTGATACATACTTTTGTCATTTTCATTGATCTTCATACTTTCTTTATCTCTTTCATGAGACAATTTCTTCTGTTTGAAAAAATTATTAATAATTTTTTCATTATGAGCTTACAGGTTGGATATTTTCTCAGGTTTTGTCAAAACTTCTTCATTTACCTTTTATTAATGCAGATAGTTTTATTTCAAAATCCAGGCTTGTTCTTTTAAAGTTACATTTCTTCATTTCCTTGACTGTTCTTTGATTTTTTAATTAATTCTGGTTTTCTCCAGTTTTATTGTGATTTAGGTATGAGTTTCTTTACCATTATCCTTTTGTACTTTTTTGATATGTGGGATGATTCACTTAATCATTTCATGAAAAATTTCAACCATTATTATTCAAATCTATTTTCCCCTTCATTTTATTCTTCTCTCTTGGCACATTTAATTACATAAGTCTGATTTCCCCCTAAAGTCTAGTTTATTAGTTGCTTCCCCCAAAATTGATTTGTTAATCTAATTTAATTTTTGAATTGTCTTTTAATTAATGTAGTATTATATTGAAGCATTATATAATTTTCAGGGTACATCATTATGAACCACCATCTAATTTATCACTGGAAGACTTTTTTAATTTTATGTATCATATTTCTACATTTGGATCATCTGCCCCTATAGTTCACTTTTATTTCTGATTATCAGTCACATATTATTATTAGGCCTCACTGCATATGTGCTTTTAAGTTCTATATCAATATGAGTTCTAGCTCTTTGCATGTGTCAATTTTTATTTTATTTTGGAAATGATATTTAAATAAATACAGATACTGAAAAAGATGTCATTTTTCCCTAGAGAGAATTTAACAGTAATTCAACAGAAGATCTGGACAGAAGATCTAAAGGTAGATCAGAGTCCAATTAGAATTAAGTTGGGATTGCAGCATTAGGTTACAGTTTTAGTTAGAATTGTGCCACCCTATAGGTGAGACTGGACCTCTGTTTTTGCCTAAATGTAGTATATTTCACTATTTCACTATGAAAACTCTGTTCTTTGCAGCTTCAGAGTTAGCTTCAGAGTTTATTTAAATTCTTCCTCTCATAGATTTGAAATATAGCAACTGCCTTTTAAATGAGCAAATTGCATTTGTTTACAGAGCCCTTCCAGTATCATGACCTTGCCTTAGATCTAAGCAATGGAAAACTTTAGGTCCTTCCTTCCTCAAATCTCCTGTCCTGTCTCAAAACTCAGCAAACTGAGTTTTCTACTAGAAAAGCTGGTCTTACATTGGGAACTTCTTAAATTTTAATTTATTGATATCAAAGGAGCTATCAATATCAAAGTTTCTAGACTACTAGAAATATGACTGATTTCTTTGTCATAATGGGATCTACTGACAAGTCTAACCCACTCCCATCACAGAACCAGAAAGCATTCTCAGAGGTAACACAGAGGCAATCTCAGCTCAGAGAAAAAAAGCTCTTCCTGTAATTCTTTATCTGCTTAGTCCTTTTCATTTTCACACATTTCCATTGTATTTCAAATATAAATTTTATAATTAATCATTTTGTCTTGGTTGAGATGGGAATGATGACTTGCCTCTATTTTCTATGTCTTCTTGGAAGAAGTCACAAAAAGTTGAATATTAATGAATTAAAAATCCATTTCAAAATGTTTTGTTAAGGGGCAATTTGGAGATAGAGGACTCTACTGTGTTTTAAACATCTTATACCCCAGTCTGAAAATACTATTAGTCTTCAGAAAACCTTAAAATGTACCTAAACACACACAAACACTGCAACAATTATGGTACAATTCATGTTGAAGCACACCAGTATGTTTCAAAATAAATTTAGAAATGTTTCTCCATTTCATTAAGATTTTTAAGGACATACATTAATCAGAGTCTCACTTGAGGCTCATGTTTACTCATTAAAAGTTTATAGATCATGTTTCTGCTACTCTCATATGCAAAGAATTTGCCAGACCTGGGAACTGTCATCCTCTAAAGAAAGATGGGGAGACAAATGGTGCCTGGTTATGATTTACACAGAAAAGAGCATGTTTTAAATGGTTGAGTCAAGTGGGAGTCCTTGAGCTACTTGAAGTTTCAAGTGCATGTAAAACATTTTTCATAAGGAAAACTTTCCCCTATCTCTTCATTAATAATTTATAAAAGTCCTGTGGCAACTAATAGTAGTAGCTAATTTAGAAAATATTAATTTTAAGAGCTAATATTCCAGTGATGGATAATGATAGTGAAATAATGTGTAACTATAGTAAAGCAAGAGAAGAATGAAAAATTTTGGTGATAATTAATGAACAGTGACAAAGTTTTTGCAGATTTATTCTAGAAAAATAAAACTATTAAAAATATAAGGTAAATGTTATTAAAGCTAAAAGTTTTTAAGCATTAGTAGACACATTTCTCAGTAATAGTCCTTACCTATAAATAATCTACATTATATATATATATATATATATATATATATATATATATATATATATATCATATACCCATGTTAGAAATAGGTTTCCAAAACAAACCTTAGCTCTTGATATAATTTTCTCACCTGTTGATTCTACTGACACTTTCATCAACTCCTAAAAGGAAGCAATCATTTCTTTCATAAATTCTCTATTAGGTGTCAAAATAGAAAACAAAACTAAGTGGATGCTTAATTTGTTACCAAGTTGTCAAACATCTAATATCATTTTCTTTAAGCTTTGAGCAAAAATAATTCTGTCTTCTTTTAAACTATGCATTGAATTTATATACAATAGGTAATTAAAAGACTGTGCCATGATATTATTCTAGTTTTAAATTTTTCTTCAAACTCTTTATTCCAAACTGGAAGGTATTTTTTTCTGCTATCTTAACTCCAATATCAGAGTATCCACTAATTAAAGACCACATTTTTACCAGGTCCTAGAGCCTAAGTAAATATTCATAATATTTCCTAACTTAACATGTTTATAATCTAACCAATATGACAAAAATGTGGTAACAATGTAGAGTAGTACATAATTACTTTAAAATAGGAAGCATTTAGCTCAATTTTTGGAGGGGAAAATTGCATGTGTATTTTATATGCAGATATATCTTAAAGGAAATAGCTTAATGACTGAAACAATAGCAGGAAACAGATACAATGTTTAATTCCATTTGGTTCTTAACAATTTTTGCTCAAAACTCTCTGTATCAGTCTCCCAAGTAGACAGTAACATGATACACCTTCACTGAAAGCAACCAGTGGTCAGACAGGCTGGTTTTACACTCCTAAGCACTCACTGAAGAGCCCAACCACCAAAACTAAAAGACCACCAGAGCTGCATTCATCATCCAGGAGCATTCATTTCAACCAGAATTTTCTCTTCAGTCAAGGTTGCCCTGATGTATCCAAGGAGCATATATCACAGAAATACTTCCCCAAAGGATTCTGGTTTTACTATTAAGAAACTTAAGCTTACATTTAAACAACCTTATCCTATACTTCTTGACATGAATCATACCTCCAACTCAGACTTGTGATACTTCTAATCAAAGTGGGTTGTCTTAGGAATATTCGCTGCCACAAAATATCTTAGGAATTAAATGATTAAAAATGAAAAATACATCAACTCTCTTGCTATAAAAATGCTATGAGTTGGCAATTTATTGTTTTCTGGTTCTGTCACTTTTGTTAAAAATATGGATGGCACATGTTAGAATGTTTGAAGACTATACTAGATAGGTGATGACTGTGCCACTTCTGAACAGAATAAGGACATAGAATTTAACAGAGAGGGGAAGAAATACTTTTGTATAATGAGTTTGGCAATTGAATATAATCCAATGACTGCTTATTTGAAAATAGTTGATTAGATACTCCAACTAAGGGCTCTTTTGCAACTTCTGCAACTCTGATTTAGCAATGTAGACCTAGCTGCAAGTTAACAAAAGAATCAAGCCAAAAGCTGTATTTCATTTATATAAACTGAACCTTTCAAAGTTGATGAAAGCAATTCCAAATAAGAAAAACTGTATTACCAGGAGTTTTGTATTAAATAAAAATCCAAGCACATAAGCTGTCTTCCAATTTCATTCATTCCTTTTGTGATATACGTGGCCTTTAAAGTTTTCTATAACTTGACCTATTCACAACTATTCCAACATATCAAAAAAAAAAAGCTGCTGATTTTGTATTGTCCAACTTCCTTAAGAAACCCTTATAATTCAGGGTTTAACATAGTAATAGCTTTTTTTTTTTATTTACAAACAAACAAAGCAGATGTTCCCATGTAAATGGCATTTTTGGACAGCTTCCACTATGAATTTCCTTAGGTATTCAGGCTTGCTCCATCTGTAGTACTGCCTTCTTTCAACTTGGGAGTCCAAAAGATACTTTGGACACCTCTTCAAAATCATTAGCATCTGGCCATCCATCAAGTAAACAAAGTGAGGTAGGTCAGAGAAGAAGAGTCCCTGCAGTGATGGAGTGATCTCCCTTGGAGATTTCTTATATCTTCATGTCCCACACAACTCACAAATGCAATTTGCTTGTGGACCCAATAAGAAAAGAAAACGAGATGATGCACAAAAAGCATAAATTTTACCACTAGAGACAATATTGTTCAACCAAAAAAGAAAATAATTGTACTCCTACTTTTCTAAATAGGATTTTTATTGACTTCCTATTTGGTCATCTATTTGACCTTTTTTCTACAACTAAAGTAAGCTTATGAGACAAAAGTGCAAGTTTATGGATGTAATATAGATTGAAGGGAGATTAGTAAAATATCATCTACTAGTCTTCATCTCTTTGTTTGATTTGAAAAATCATTAGTGTGAGGACCAACTTTGTGAAAAGGTATCTATATATTCCTGATATTGAAATGCCCTCCTACAGAGTAACACCTGATACTTGTTATAACTTTCCATTGATTCAGATTTCTCTTATTTTTAAATGTTCACTTACATTCAGAAAATAAAAACCAATATAAAATATAATTCAATAATTTCAAAATGCTAGATATATAATAGTTAATAATTATGAGTATAAAATTTAGATGCTTAAAAGGAAAATGGGTTAAAAGCCAGGTCATTTTTCATCTTCCTCAAAGAGTGCAAAATCTTACTAAACAACAACTGTGTCTTGTATTTGCAATAATGTATCGATTATGTGGTTATGCGTACATAACAGTGTAAAAAGGTTGAGCAGTTGCTGTTGAGGTTGAGCAGTTGCTGTTCAGTCTTTCTCAGAGTTGGAATCTCTTTCTTTCTGTCTGCCTGTGTATATGGTCACCTGTGTCTGAATAAAGGCACATTGGATATAATTAAAGCTCCAAGATTTTTCGTCTGCTTACCCAAATCAACAACGAGCTTGCCTAGCCTGGAATGGTTGCAGGACATCTTTACTCATTTAAATCTGCATTTAAGAAAAACACCTGTTTCTGATAACTGCCTTCTGGATAAAAAAAGTATGTATGAATACTGAGTCAAAGAAATTCCCAAACGGAATTACTTTTTATCATGTTTTGCTTCTTTCCTTTCTTTCTCCCCCACCTCTTTTATAAGAACTCCTGAATGGTAGACCTTAGGCAACCATAAATGAAAATGTGGTTATAATTGCACGTTTTATGAAATCATTCATATGTGAGAACAATAAAATTCATAAAAATAAGCCACTAACCACAGTAAAACCTTTGCTATATTATTAAAATTTGTATCATATCAAAATTAGATCAAATATTTATAAATATCTTATTAAAATTATGAAATGACAGATAATTTATGAAAATGATGAACATAGAATGTCCAATACTGAGAGTGAACCCTAAAGTAAGGTATGAACTCTCGATTATTATGTGTCAATTTTTTTTCATCCTTAGAAATAATGTACTATTCTAGGAAATAATGTCGATAATGTGGGATATTATGTGTGCTTAGGAATGGGAATATATGGGAAATTTCTGTAACTTTCCCTCAGTTTTGTTTTAGAACTAAACGTTATAAAAATAAAAATTTAAGATGTAAATACAATCTTTAAATAAAATAAATGCAAAAAGTACTTATCATTGACTCACAAAATAATGTAGAAATTAATCTTCTTTAAGAATTTATTTAATGCCTTTCTGTAAATGAATAGATACAATTTGGAAACTGAATAAATCAATTATTTGGAAGTACTTCCAGTGTCACATGAAAAAATAATAGATTATCTTAAATATTAAGTAGAATATTTACAGAAAGTTAATGATAAATAGAAATATTTTAATAAAATTTTATAATGCAATAATGAATGTTTGTATTTAACTATAATTATTAAACAAAACCTTTGCAGAGGGACAGAAAGAATACTGAAAAGAGTAGAAATTTATTAAAAAACAAAGCAAGACGATAATAGGTAAACTGAACAAATTCAGAAGCAGTTATAAGACCACATATATATTCTTCCTTTAATAGGTATTTAGTATATCCTATGCTATAAAAATAACAGTAGCTTTCACTGCCTCGTATTGTTATTTTCAAGCTGTTTTTGTGCTGAACACTAATTTTCAAATGATCATCCCCTAAGCTAAGGAATTTTATAAATTTGTATGACTCCAGCTGTCATGCACAATCCATGCCTCACATTCTGGAACTAACAACAAACATTTCATCAAAAACTAAGAAAGTAAGTCTTTTAAGATGCAACTATAAGATGTCCATCAGTTATTCATTGAGTTCAGGGAGAAGTAATGGCGAGTTGGATGAAATCAGAACCTTTTCATGAGTATAGCCACATCTTAGAAAATGGCCAAAACTGGAGTAATTTAAAGGACTTTGAGAAATGTAAATCTTCACTTTAATGTTTCCAAAATGAAACAAGTCTGGGGAAGGTGTGGAGTTCATAATTACTTTCTTTCCGTTGTGAGAACCAAAAGGTGGCCTTTGAATTCCTCAGCCATCACTCTTACCTTTAGATGTTAGAATATATTCTTTACAATGTTCCATGCAACATCCATTATGATGGTCATCTTAAATAATTACAGTTACATATGGTCACAACCAAAAGCCCATTTCTAAATAATATATGTCAGAAAAAAAATACAAAATATTAGTTTTGGTGTTTAAAATCTCTGGTAACCAACATACTCTGGTGCAAAGAAAAATGGCAAAAATCACAAATAGATAGATTACACAAAATGATGACTTAGAGAAAAAGATGTACTCTTCACTAACTATAACACCTATTTTAGCGTGTGTGATGTCAGCCACTGATTATTAACTAGTTTGGGAAAGAATTCTCTCATTTACAGTACAGGTGCTTGTGGAGAAACACATCTGGTTTAAAACCAAAAGGTGTTAAAAAGCTTTGTCAAGGAAGGAGTATCCAGTCAGCTAAAATTGGTGGTGATAGGCTGCTCTGATGAAATGCCCCAGGAAACTTTGTTTAGAGAGTGTTGAAAAGCAAACATTTTGTCTGATTTTTAGAGCATTGCTATATGGATATAAAAGACACTCCTCCTAATGGTGGAAAATGCACTTGGACTAGACGAACTAATCTTGACTGCCAGCCAGACAGAACACACACCAGCCATTCTGGAAAATCTTCCGTGTATACAGTGATGAGGAAGTATTTTCTGACCCAGCGTTATCACTCAGGAGGAAATGGAATTAAAAGAAGATTTCATTGAATGTTCCTGTATTGTTTGGCATCAGTATAAGTTGCAAGGGGCATGTATCATTTTACAATATGAAGATGGTTTTCACCCAGAGTTATTGAAATTCTTTCTCTTCAGTCGTCCTCCACCTGCCATCACCACTTCAAAATAAGTAAAACAAAAGATAAATAAAACAAAAACATAGTATACAAGCTCAGGCTTTGAACATTTTTTAATAGAAGTAACAGTTCATTAAAACATTATATTAGTAACAGATGCACATCATTAAAAATCAGTATGTGAACTAACTTGGCACGGTGGCGCATGCCTGCAACCCAGCTACCTGGGAGGCTAAGGCTAAGAATCTCTTGAGTCCTTGGGTTTGAGACAATCCCAAGCAACATAGAAAGACCTAGTCTCTGAAAATAAATAAATAAATAAATAAATAAATAAATAAATAAATAAATAAATAAATAAATAAATAAATAAATAAATAAATAAATAAAACAGTATGTACATATAACAATTAAACACCAGCATTCCAATTCTTTCACCATAAAATTGACTCCTTTTACCCAATTTACTCATCTCCTTCCTCTTCCTTTTGATAATCAAAAATTGATATCACATTCTAAGAATTTATTTATATAGTTCATTTGTTTGATTTCTTTCTTTCTTCTTTCCTTCCTTCCTCTCTCTCTCTTTCTCTCTCTCTCGCTCTCTCTTTCTTTCTCTCTTTCTCTCTCTCTGTCTCTTTCTCTCTTTCTCTCTTTCTTTCTCTCTCTCTCTTTCTCTCTCTCTCTTTCTCTTTCTCTCTTTCTCTCTCTCTCTTTCCTTTCTTTCTCTCTTTCTCTCTTTCTCTCTTTCTCTCTTTCTCTCTTTCTCTCTTTCTTTCTTTCTTTCTTTCTTTCTTTCTTTCTTTCTTTCTTTCTTTCTTTCTTTCTTTCTTTCTTTCTTTCTTTTCTTTCTTCCTCAGCTTCCCAGGTAGCTGGGGTTACAGGCGCGCGTCACCATACCCAGCTATTTTTTGAGATGAGGTCTCACTATGTTGCCTCAGGCAGGTCTCAAACTCAAGCGATTCCTAGTCTTAGCCCTGCTCTAGGCAGTGCTTAGAGGCACACGCCACCATGCTGGCTTTCACGTTCATCCATGCTGTTACAAATAGTAGAATTTTACCTTTTGTTTATAGTTGAGTAACAGTCAGTGTTATATAGAAACCTCATTTTATTTTTTACCCAGCTATCTGTCAATGAACTCAGAGGTTGTTCCCAGTTCTTAGTTATTGTAATGTTACAAGAAATAAGAGAAATCATTTATCACTTCCAGTTAGTAATTTTTCTTTTTTTCTTTTTTTTTTTGTAATTTGGGGGCAAACACACAGAAGTTAATGACTAGCTTGTATGGAATGTGTATTTTTAGTGGTTCAAGAAATGTCTGCGGTTGCTTTCTATAACTGTTGCGCCAATTTATATATCCACAGTGATATGTCAAAAAACCCTTTTTTCACAACCTCTCCAACATTTGTTGTTTCTTGTCCTTTGGATAAAAGCCATTCCCACGGGTATGAATGGATAACCCTTTCTTGATTTGATTTGCATTTTTCTAATAATACAAGATGAGTATATTTTAATTGTCTATTGGCAATCTACATTTCTTCTTAAGAACAAAAGATCAGCACATCAGTTTTCTTAAACATACTACAAGATTAAAAAGATATACAGATTAGGTCATGAATTCACTTGAGTTAGTATAAATACAGGAATTTGGAAGGTTTTTTTTTTCTCAGTTGAATTGCTCCTGATTTCATGAAATCTATGCCATCAGTCAAAAGACTTTTATATTTAGACATATAAATATTGTCGTTATTCATGGCTTATATTTGGCATAATGCTCTGTACCACTATTTACTTGCATGCAGTATTTTTAATATATTTATTGAGATAACATTAGTTTACAACACTGTATATATTTAGGGCATAGGTTCACTAGCTCAAAAAATGTATGTTCTTAATCCTTGCCTAACACCAAAGCACCAGTAATCCTCACACCATAGTGCCCTGGTAGCCTCTGAGTGCAATGATATTTCAAGCATTTGTTTTAGTTTATTTTTGCTGATACTTTCACATTGTTTTCTATATTCTGGAGAAGAGTGAAATCAATCAATATGTGTCATTCTCCTTTGAACTTATTTTCCTTAGCATTTTACCATCCAATTTCATCCATGTTGTCACAAATTGCAGTATTTCATCAGTTTTTATACCCAAATAGTATTTAATTGTGCAGATATACCATATTTTCCTTACCAACTCATCTGTCATTAGTTACTAAGGTTATTTCCATAGCTTGTCTATTGTAAATAGTGCTGCAGTGCACATAACTTGTATATCCAAGTTTTTGTTTAGATATCTAGAAGAAGTATTGCTGTATTACATGGTAGATTCATTTTCGGTGTTTTGAGAAGTCACCTCACTGCTTTTCATAAAGGCTGTTCTAGACAACATTCCCACCAACAGGAGTTCTATTTTGCCCATACCTTCACCAACACTTGATGTTTCTGATCTTTTTGATATGGGTCATTCTCATATTCTCATTTCTCACATATCAGATGTAAGATGGCATCTCAGTGTGATTTTGAGTTACATTTTCTTGTTAGTCATTAATATATTTACTTTGGAGAAGTGCCTTTTTGGATCTTCTGTCCGATTTTTTATTGGGTTATTAATTTTCTTGATAAATTGTATGGTTTCTTTGCATATTGTAAATAGTAGCTGCTTGTTGATATGCAAATATTTTCACCCATGAAACAGGGTGTTTCTTGATTTAATGATAGTTACTATCCCATTGAAAACCCTTTTTATTTGAAGCAGTCCTATTTTTTATATTTGACCTTGCTTCACTTGGCATTACATCAGATCCCTAAAGCAGATGTTCTCGAATCTTCTGCCTGTTTTCTCTTATATATTTTATAGTTTCAGGTCTTAATCTAAGACTCTGATCCATTTTAATTTATTTTTAAGAATAACATGAAGTTTAATTTTCTAAAAGGCAATTCATTTTCATTGATTTGTGTGTATTAAATATTATTTGATTACTACTTGTTTTGTAGTATAATTTGAAGTGTGGGAGCATAGTAACTACATTTTTCTTTTTCATCAAGCTTGCCTTGGTTATTTGGAGTTTTTTTTATTTCATCCATCCAACTCTCAGAAATGTTTGTCAGTTTCCATTCAGAAAATTTTGAGTATTTTGAAAAGAATTGCAGTAAATTTTTATATTACTTTGGTAAGACAGCAATTTTAATAATTTTAATTTATCCAATCCATGAACAAGGAATATCTTTCAACTTTCTTGTATCTTTTTTAAATTTAATTTAACAAAGTCTTACAGTTTTTTCTTGTATAGGTCTTTCACTTAATTTGATAATTTAATTCATAGGTACTTAATCAATTTGATAGGAAGAATTTCATGATTTATTTCTCTTCTAGTTTTTAATTTTCAATAAAGCAAAGCAACAGAATTCAGCAATGATTTTGTAAGTTGTATCTTTAGTGTACTGATTCATTGCTTATAATAGTATTTTAGTGTAGTCTTAAATATTTTCTATATATATTATCATGACCTCTACAAATAATCATAGTTTTTATGTTTCCAGTTTGCTTTTTTGATTTTGCTGCTATGAGTATGAGTATACACATATATCTTTGTGACTCTGCTTTCAATTTTGAATGAATTGAATTCATTCAATTAGCTTTCCTAAATTTGACTTTTAAGTGTTTTTTCTTTAGGAATTTTGTATTTTGTTTATAAGAAACATTGATGTTTAGTTTTCTTTTTCTTATGTCCTTGGTAATATTGAACTCAGAATAAATTATTAAGTGTTCCTACTCCTTCAATTATTTTGAAAAGGTTGAGAAAATTTTTCATTAATCCATCCCTAAATATTTGGTAGATTTGACCAATGAAGTCATCTGGACAGTACTGTTTTTTAGGAGATATCTGATTACTCATTCAATTACTTCACAGGATAGCTCCAAGTTATGTTTATTTTTATTTTGTCTTGCTAACTTTTGTTTTTCTATGAATTTGTCCATTTTACCTATTTATGCAATTTGTTACATATAATTGTTCTTAATCATTTCATATTACTTTTCATTCCTTTACAATCAGGAGCTCTTTCCACATTTCTGATTTCTTCTATACTTTTAGGCTTCATTTTTTTTTTTTTAATCTTAGTTTATCCAACTAAAGATTTTTCAATATATTGTATACAAACAGCTGGAAATTCACCTCAATTTCTGGTTTCATAGTTTATCCTCTATTTCCTTCCATAAGACATAAGTTCCTAAAAAAAAATAATAGTCCAATGGAGCAAAATAATCATTTTCTTACAGAACCTCTTAACCCTTGGCTTGAAACAGTAAGTCTAGCTTTAAGCCTGTTTCTCATAGAGGAAACAATGAACCCTTTTATTTCAGTTAGCACAAATCTCACAGCCACTGACAGCTTCAAGTTCTGCAAGGAAGCAGGCCATCACTGAGATCTCACTTATCACCTTACAGTTGAATTTGCCTTCTTATCTCCCCATCCCACTCAGTCCATGATCATTTTTATGTATTAAATGTTTGTATCTTAATGTAACATTTTCTTGTCCTATATCACATGTTGGATCTTTCAAGTCTATATATTTTGGAATAGAAGGAACATCTTAAAAGTTTTGACATTTATCAATGTTTAAAAATTTTACTGATTTGAACTTTGATTGGATTTTAGAAATCAACACAAAATGGAATGTATACAAATTGCCCCTTTGGTAATAACCAACATGGTTTTCTTTATTTTGCATATCATATTTTCACTTTTCTTTTGGGCATTTATTAATATGGTCTTGGGTTATAGGCATAGATTATAATATTTTGTTACATAGTATCATATGTCTCCTCAATATTTTTCTTTTGTTCATCTTTGTCCCCACTGTTCCTTCAAAATTTAACTCATGCCTCACCATTTCTAAGTTTTCCCTGAACCAGAAGCTTGTTGCAAATGTTCTCATCATGTTTCTTCAAATGCTCTATAAATTTTGGTCTACATCATTATTTTTCAACTAAATAATATTTTTCAACTAAATAATAAATTTACTAAAGGCAGAGATCGATTCTTTAAACTTGATTTTCCAGTGCCTGCTTTAGACTTCAAAAACGTGTTTGAATGAATGAATTCATATTTCATGAAACACATTCAAAATGTGTTTGAATGAATGAATTCATATTTGAAGTTAATTTTTTAAATACAATCTCATATGCAGAGGTAAGAGTCCTAACACCCTCTTTATTTGCTTAGTGACTTCATGGACCTCATGTAAATTATTGTAGGAATTCAGTGTTTGATTTTATCTATTAAACTGTAAAAATGAGGAAAGTATACTTCCTACTAGTAATGTTACTAGCCAGTTCTAAAATACTTTAAATCTTAAACTACATGTCATATGATCTCATTATGAACAATTCTAACTATCTATTGATGGTGGTACCATTTTAATACACCTGTTATTCATTTTACATAACATTATCAAAGTAGGCTTTTTTTCCAATTAAAAATTACTTAAATGAAAACAAAATGTTCTAAAAATTATTTAACTTTTTCATGAAGGAATCAGTCACTGGTGTGCTGAAGTTAATCCAATGAAGAATCTGAGATATTAAAAAACATGTAGACTTTAAAGAAAAGAACAAGATTGTTAAATTATATAGAAAACTTATAAATGCTCTAGAACAAAATTTTATCATTTTACTTTGTATTTTTTACAAGATGTGGATTATTTACATTTTTAGTGAATAAAAATCTATAAGGCAATGAGTAATAATATTTTATCAAAGGTAATATGCTTAAAGAATTAAATGTTCCAAGATGTTCTACATCATTTGTCTTAAATTCAAGTTGTGTGGATTTTTAATAACATTTTATCCATATCATTACAAATGAATATCCATCATCTTTCAGAAATGCACACATATCTCAATTCTCTAGTAATGTAGTAAAAAAAAAATCATAAATAGACAAATTCCGTTGTCTATAGAGTAATGTTTCCAAGTACATGAGGTTTTCAAATTACATCAAAACATTGTGAAGTAGCAAATTGTAATTTTTATGATAATTAAGTTTTATTTAATCAATTATGATGTTTTATCATCAATGACTGGCATTTTTGGCATTGTATGTAATATTAACCTAAATGCTAGTTCAGATTCTAGGGTGATACAGATTCCCACATATTTGAAGGGCCTTCTAACTGATCAAACTTTAAACACTGACCATTGGGTATTTGTCATAACCATTTAGGTTTCTATAATAGTAGGTTATTATTAGAAAAATATACTATAAAACATACTAAAATCTTGGCCCTTCCTATAGTCTCTAAGAAAAATTTCCACAATAATAGATCTTCAGGGATGGCCTCTAATTCTCTCAACCATTCTATGTTTATGGAAGATCAACAGACACAATGTATTTACGGAAGGTGATCACTTTTCTCAAGATTTATGGTCCTAATTCTGACCACCAATCTAAAAATTGTTATTTTGACAGACTGATTTTGGCTTTTTATACGGGGAACAGCTGACATAAAAACAACCTATGTAAAACCAGTTATTTTGCAACCTGCTACTTTATTAAATTGGTTTAATGTTTTAATAGTTTATCTCCCATTGTTTTAATAGTATATCTCCCATCTCCAAAATAAATATCTCCCATATAGTTGAATGTCTGTTTTGATTATTGTTATTGGGATTAAATGACCAACCTACCAAAAGCAATTTATAAGGCTGGGGCATGGTGGCTCGTACTTGTAAGCTTCAACCTAGGAAGTGGCCGGGGCTAGGGATCACGGTTCAAGTCCCGCCTGGGGCCCATAGCAAGACCTAGTTCCAAAAAAATATCTGGGCATGGTGGTGCGCACCTGTAATCCCAGCTACCTGGGAAGCTGAGGTTGGGGATTGCTTGCAACGAGAGCCTGCAGTTCCACGGGTAAAAATAGCAAGACCTAGTCTCAAAAATATACAAAAGTAATTTACAGATTCAATGCAATGCCAATAAAATTGCTATTCAAAGAAATATAACAAATGCTGTTTAAATTCATATGGGAACACAATAAACTCTAAATAGCAAAAACTCTCCTGACTAAATGGGGAGAAAATAAAGATGTTATACTCCCAGACTTTAAACAATACTATAAAGTCATTAAAATAAAAACAGCATGATATTGAAACAAAATCAGACACACAGACCAACAGAATCAAATAGAAAGCCCAGAAATAAAAACACTTATATAGTCAATTACTCTATGGAAAAAGAGCAAAGAATGTACAGTGAAATAAGGAAAGTTTCTTCAATGAATGGATTTGGGAAAATAGGGCTGCAACATGCAAAAAAATGAAACTGTCTCTATCCATATATAAAAATCAGCTAAAAGTGTATAAAATATTTGAATGTAAGACCTGACACCAGAAAGTATGTAGAGAAAATGTAGGTAAAACACTCCATGACATACATCTCAGAAATTCCTTTGAGGACTCATCTACAAAAATAAAGACAATGCAGGGAAAGACAAATAACTGGGATTAAATCAAGCTAAATAGCTCTGTACAGTAAAAAACAATAATCAAAACAGACATTCAACTGAATGGAAAAAATTTTGTACATTTTATGACAGAAAAGAGGCTGATATCAAAGACATACAAAGAACTTGATCATGACTCAATCAAACCAAATCAAACAACCCAGTCAAAAATGGGCAGAAGCACTAAAAAGTAATTTCTCCAGACAAGAAATTCAAATTGACAATAGGCTTATGAAAAAATGTTCAACATCAGTAAATATCAGGGAAATGTAAATCAAAACCCCAATGAGATATCACTTCACTTTAGTGAGAATGACACACATTTGGGAAAAAAAAAAAAAAACAGAAGCAACAAATGCTAGAGAAGATGTGGACCTAAAAGAAGTCTCTTACATTGCTGGTGGAAATGCAAACTAGTCCAGTCAATGGAAAGCCTTGTGGAGTTTCCTCAGAATACTAAATATGAATCTAAGTTATGGTATGATTCAGTGATTCCACTACTGGGAATCTACATATTGGATGCGAAAACACTAATTTGAAAGGAAATTTACACTGCTATGTTTATTGCAGCTGTACTTAAAACAGCCAATATATGGAAACAACCCAAATGCCCCAAATTAGATAAATGGGTCAAAAGCTATGGTATATTACACAATGGAATATTACTCAGTCATCAAAAAGAGAAGTTCATGCCATTTACAGCAACATGGATGGGGGTAGAAGGATTATGCTTGCTGAAATTAGCCAGAAGGAAAAAGATATATACAAAATGATTTCACTTATATGTGGAATATATAAGAAGGAGAGCAAAATAGGAGAGGGATGAACACAAGGGAATATGGTGATGGTTCATGGGTGATATGATGGGAGAACTATGGGGACTACGATGATGCAAAAAAAAATAAAATAATAAAGCTCAGTGTAAATTAAATAAAGTCTAAAAATATGAGCAAAAATAGTCATACATTCATTCATTTATCAGTAATATATCTGCTATCACTTCTGTGGCTGACCCAAAGGCATAAAAGAAAATAAAATTATCTGAAGAGAATGCAAAAGAAAAGCTTACTCTAATAAATTTAACAAGTAAACAGATTCATAAGGAAGTATAAAAAAAGAATGACTAAGAAAAGAATTGTCTTGATAGTTTAGTTTCTAACACCATGTTAGCCAAATTGCAAAAACCTTCAAAATCATTTGATAGTCTGAGAACTGAGAGAAAACCATTGGAGACCTTTGATAAAGCGGTGAGAGAAATCTGGAGGTATGATTAAGGTGGTAAATCAATGTGAACACTGTCACAGTGAATAAATTATTTCAAGAAATATATGGAAATAGAAAAATGAAGTGATTTGCTTAAAAGAAAAAGACAAGAGAGTTCCATTTAAAAATTATTTGCTGTTCAGAAATTTATGTTTTCACTGATGAAAAAAAGAATGGGGAGAGAAGTAAAAATTCAAGGAATATGATATGTTTGAGAGGAGACCCTGGAAGATATCAAAAGAAATTTATTTTTGAGCATCAATGACTGACTAATCATATTTCATCCCGCCTCTATCCTAGATGGAAAATCAAAGGTTCAAAAAATAAGCAATTTAAGTAAATAACTCCAGTGTTCAAATGGATGCTGAGATGATGCTACATCCAAGATCTTTCATAGAGTCATAGAGTTAGGATTTTTAATAAAATAGACTGGGTCAATGGTTTCATTTTGAGGAGAAGATTAATAGGTATACATATACATTGGTTTAGAGTTAATTCTAAACCAATTTTCTTGTGCAAGTTGACGGGAAAAAATTTTTGGAGTGTGCATTGGGACAAATGAGGTTCTGTTGAGGTTGGGAAGCTTGGGGGGAGGAGGGTCTTACAAGCTTGGAACAGCCTTGGGAATCATTCAAATTATCACTGGTGCTGTAAGAAAACCTGTAACAACATACTTTGCCATTTCACTGGTTTTATTGCGCCACTGGTGAAATAATGTCCCCAAATATGGACAGATTCTCAGAATTATATTCAGTCATGAAATTTAAAAGAGTTTCACTCTATGAAAAAACCTCTATGTTTCAGGCTTAACTCACAAAGCTTATATTGATGGATAATCATAATCTACAATATAAAAATTTCATGTATAGGGAAGATTTGCTTCTGAAAGTTTTAACAGCAATATGAAGAGCATAGTATAATGCCTATAAAGCACCTTTTAGTGTAACACTCTATCTTTCTAAAAAATATATATTATTGAAAGGATATTTGAAGTATTTGTCCTTTAATATCTGTTAAAGTAATAAAGCTACAAAACCTATCTTTAACTAGCTTTAAATTTTGGTTAGAAGCCTTAGTTAATAAGTGAATCCCAGGAGACTATACTAAAGACCAGATAAAGGAAGAATAAAATTCGCTTATGTTTAATGAACGTATCAAAATAAAAGCCATCTTTTTTCTCCATGAAGGAGTTGAGTGAGCAGATGTTACTAATTTTGAATCCAGGGGACCAGGCTCTGCTCTCCTAGTGCTCCCATGTTCTGGCATAGGCAGGGTCTTCTTGGGTTTCTGATGAGGGTGCTCACATGGAAGGCTGGGAAAGCAATGTCTGCTGTACGCTGCCTGGTGCAAATACATCTGGAACACTTTTGGCAGTTCTAATCTCCACCGGGTAAAACGGATATGGGAAAAGCTAGAAAATATTCAAACAGAATTTAAAAAGTGACGTAGAATATTAAAGCCATAAGATGATAATATGGAATTTAATAGCATGTTGTTGGGGAAACAAATTCTAAATATGTTCTCAGGCCCCCTTGCCCTTAAATGGAAAGCAAATGGTGCAAGAAAAAGTAAAGTACCTCCAAAACAGCTGGCCTTGAAAATATACCCCTTTTAGCCCTGAAGCAGTAGCAGATGGTGGTATCTGCCTGTCGTTGCTGGTATTGTTTTTATTGTTTTCATGCGTAAATAATCTAATGCTGACAGCATACTTGGAGCTGCTCTGAATTTGGAAACAGCTGCTTGAATCCCTTGGGCTTATCACCTAAATAAAACAAAAACTTTAAAAAACATTTAGAGAGAGATGTATTATAAATCAAATGATTATTGCCTACTCTGATTGCATTTTCCTTTATATTTTCTTGTATTCCTATTGGCCAGTGCCTTTAGTTTGGAGAGGGGGTCAGCCAACATAGCTAGATGACATCCTGAAGAAAGATACCTCTGTGAAGCAACTGGGAAGATGAAAAAGGTCTCCTTGGCGCATTATGATAAGAGTAACATCAGAACAAAGTAGAAGAATATGCAGAAAGAAAGAGAAGAGTGCTGGACACAGGCTAAACTAGCCAGAGCAGAATAGTTAGGGCTGCCTAGAGTAAAGAACTAATGGTGACCCATACTGGGGAAGAAGAAGGCTCACTGATTGTAAAGTCAGGCAGAAGATTGTTTTATTAATATGATTAAAATTGCCATTGTAGTAAAACAGAATTTCCCATGCATTATAGAGGTGGCATAAGACAGGGTTATCACTAAAGACAGGGATTCTGTCAAAGTGGTTACAGGTGTGAAATAAAGAAAAAACTGCATGTTCTGCCATGATACAAGCAATCATCATATAATCATTCCTTAATCATGCCATATAGCTACCAGCCATCTAAAGCTCATTAGAACATGAGCCAACCTTATTTTGCATTAACTTATGGGAAAGCACAATAATTAAGAAGTTTTAGTTTAATCAGGCCTCACTTTGAGTAGCTCAAAATTTGGGTCTGGTTCAGGATGAGCAATTAGCTTTGACTAAGTCACCTACTTTTTTAGAACTTCAGTTTCTTCATCTGTACATAAGGTTCTATTACTTCACAACACTAACATTTACCAAATATACAATGTTTGTTTAGTAATTGTACAAAATTTGCATTCTTTATTCTTTTAAAATCCTCTATAACACTCTCCTATACACAAGTAAATTAGAATTGTAGATTATAGATTCTTTCTCAGTATGCAACAATTATTGAAAGCAGTTGTGAGAAAAATTTTAAATAGGGGAATATGGCATTAGAACACTGGCCATATTAAAGAAGAAATATGACAGCAGTCATTATGATAATAATCTGGGCATTCGATAATAAGATAGATAGGTAGATACCTTTTGACACCTAGTAGGAGAGTGATGATGATGAAGATGATGATGATGGTGAAGATAAATGGAAATTATGCTGGTAAGGACATGGAATAATTGGAACCCTCATATTTTGCTAGTGGGAGTGCAAATGTTGTGATGGCTATAGAAAAAATTATGCTGGCCCTCAAGAAACTAAATATAGAAATCCACATAACCTAACAATTCCACTTTTGGGTAGGCACCCAGAGAAACTCTTAGCATGAAACTGAACAGGTACTTTTATACCAATATTCATGAAAGTATTATTCAGTGTAGCCAAAAGGTAAAACAATCTAAATGTTTATCATTACATGCATGAATAAACTAATATTCAGTCAAACTAATGTTCAGTCAAAGAAGAACATGAAATGGGTACACTTTGAAAACATCATGCTAAGTGAAATAAGTTAGACAAACAAAATCAAATATTGTATTATTCCACCCAAGAATAAAAAAATTCAGAGAGACAAAAAGTAGATTACATGCTATCAGGGCCTGAGAAAATAAGATCGTGGGAGAGTTACTGCTTAATGATTTCAGAGTTTCTATCTGGGATAATGAAAATGGCTTAGAAATAACAGTGATGGCTGTACATCACAGATATAGCCGATGCTACAAAACTTTATACTTAGAATGGCTAAAACAGGAAATTACATGTTATATATAATACTATGATTTAGAAACTAATCATTTAATATACCAAAAACCATTGAGTTATTCATTTTAAATGGGTGGATTATAAATGTGAATTTTATCTCCAGATTGCTGATTAATAAAAAAAAAATCACCAAAAAAAGGCAAGAGGGAAGTTCATGCTGGGAAAGTAAAGATACAAAGCAGGATGCAAAATATTTTTCCAGACAGGGAATTGATGACTAATATAACTTAGAAAATAGGGAAATTTACAAATGTCCCCACCCCATATTTCCAAGAATAGAAGTTAAGAGTCACTTGCATGTTGGGGAAAAGACAGTGACCGTTTGGGGTTCACTGCATTTAGCCGGAGGCAAAATTGAGGAAAGGGAATAAGTTTAAAATGAAAGGATAAAAATATTTTATAGAAAAGTGAGAGAGTGAATGGTAGAAACAGAATGTGGCAGACAAAATGACCCTCACTCAAGCAGTTGGAATAAAACTGAACAGAAGTGGTCAAATGCAAAACTCAACTGAATAGATTGCAATTGGAATATGAGAGAAGAAATTGGACTCTGAGTTAAAAAGAGACAATCGATATTCAGAAGCAGAGCGCTAACTAGGAACATGTCAGGAAGGAAATACTAACTTTGTGAAATGTCTGAATACAGATTCTAAGTACCAGAAAGATCCACTAGATGAATGAAGAGACATTTCGAAGAGAGATGACATTTGTAGCAATGATTTTAATTATTTTGTATTATAAAATAGAAGCTAAATATCTTTTTAAAAAGTTAAAATAATGGGTAAATAGAGTCAATTTCTTTGAAAACATTGGTATTGTGTTGGCAAATTTAGATATGACAGTATTTGGAAGAAAAGTTGTACAAAGATGTAAATTATATTTTCATTTCCTTTTTGTTTGACTTTTATTTAAGGGGGGATTTACTCTAGAATTTGGAAATACTTGACAAATGTGCATTAAATATCATTTTAAGGGAATAAATTAATTTTGTGGTGGCACAGAGAGGTTCCTTGAAAGAATCTTTCTCTTAAAGAAAAAAAAATAAGACCAATTTCTCAAATGGGAACTAGAGATGGCAAAAGAAATGGCACTTCTTCTCTAGAGTCAGGACAAAAGGAAAGAGAGGAGGTACTGTTTTCTGAAAGTGGAAAAGTAGATTCATGAGGGAGTTTTGCGGGGATGTGCTACAATTGGAGAAGGGAATGGGAGTAGAACATATTTATAGTGATAGAAATTTCCATAGGGATCAATGAGAAATGGATGAAAGCATAGCCGAGTGATCTGAATGCAGGTAGGTAGCATGTTGTTATAGAATCCCTACAAGAGAGTGTGCAATAAAAGGAGCTATTCTTAAAAATCTAATCCCATGATCTGAACTTTGGTATTGTTTACACAAAGAATAAGACTATCAGCCCACATAAAGGAGAGTCAAAGAAATCAAAGTTCAAAACTTTATCTTCTTTTCAAAAATCTACTTTTAAAATCTGACTACATCACAGAGGGGAGGAGGGAGAGCACAGCAAATAATAATAAACAGCATACAGATAAGAAAAAGAGTAAAGGGAAAAAGAGAGAAAGTGCGGGAGGGAAGATTTTAGATTTACTACACAATAAGAAAGATCAGTACTGAAATTGGGTCAAAATGGGGGGGGAAGGGGGAACACTGTAGAGGCCTTTTAGGACCTTGGTGGTGGGTGTGGTATGGTGGCATGCACTTGAAGGACATGATCCTCTATCTCTAAATCACAGGCAATGCTAGAAATCAATTTACCTCAACTTAATTGATCAAAATCTACTTATTTCCTACCATTGGTCAGCAAAAAGGCTGTATATTAGTCCAGTCACAGTTTTCATTTTCCTCAGTATCATATCCCTTTTGTTTATGCTAATCTTTAGGGCTGGCATGCTCTTAGTTAACTTCAATAATTAGTTATGTTCTATCTAGACAACAGTTCATTTTCTGGAAACGTTCCTCATGCAATTAGACTTCAAGCATTTCTTCCCTTCCTTTACAGTTTTCCCCAATATATCTTACCTTGTTTTATCAGTTTCTCCCTGAAAAATACTTTCAGATCAATATCACTTAAGTGTTTTGAAAACAAAGAACACTCTTTTTCTTAGTACTGTCCAGATATCAGAAGAAAGTACTTTGGCAAACTTATTCTCATAAGATGACACAGATGTTCTCATCTCCTAAAGTGCCTCCTGTAGATTTCCAGTAAACATCCTCATATTTTAACTGAATTGCCTATCTTCTACTTAAGGGTTTCCATGGCCTCCAAGCGAGTTTACATTTTCTTTTAAAATTGTTTAAATCACTTTTTCTTTATGATGTTTCAAGAATCACTCAAATTCATGGCTTCACAATTTCCTATCTCCACCTCACTCAAGATCTATGTTGTCACAAGGAAAAAGGAGAATCAGAACAGGTTGGGTAGGAAGAGATGGAATAAACATTAAGAAAGGAGAGGAAGGTGAAGGGAGTGAGGATCAGTGGAATGAAAGAATGGAGACAGAATCTCCAAGAAAGAGAAAGAGGGGGAGAGAAAAATAAAGACAAGAGACAGGGGAAGGAAAAGGGAGAAATATTGCCTCACTCAAATAAAATACAAGTGATTAGATGAGCAACCCAAGGCATCCTTAAAAATATCAATTACTTGTGAAAACAAAACCAGAGAGCAAGAGGGGATTGGTTACGTTCACCAACCTGTACACATATGCAAGTCTCACTAACAGATGGAAAAATGATTTGCTGTTCACACAGCAGTGACCCACGCTGTGCCAGTGCACAGCTTGTTCCAAGACTGAAGGTTTGTCTGATCTTCCTGCCAAGAAGTGCAAGACAAGCCTCTCTGCCAGTGCCAGTTGAGGTTCAGCCCCAGCTAGACAGCAGCCAAGGACACATGTGGCTCCTGCCCTGCTGTGTTCTGGGGGAAGGCTTTGGGGGGTGAAGTGCTTCACCACTGGTTCCAACTCCAGCAGTTGTCTCCACCAGGTGAGGAGCGACAAGTCAACCACCCTATATTTTTCCAGCCTTTCTCCATGTTCTTAGGATCTGGAATCATGCTGAAAAAAGGTAACGTGCTGACTTCATAAATATATAGTAGACATATGAAAAATGGTTCACTTCTAACCTCTCAAAACTGCCATGTTCCATCTTCCCCCACCCAGCATAGAATTTATTCATATTGGTATTCACGTGGAAACCTGACTTCAATGTCCTTATTAGTTCCACAATGGTAAAGGAACCACAGTAAGAAATGTGGGAAATGTTCTTGAATTTTTTAACTAGAAAATAACATTCTCTTCCTTACCATCCTCCAGGATATCATCTCTCTTTACTGCTGTTGGAGAGTGCTTTGTGTGTATTTAAAACTGGTTCCCAGTACGTATACATGACCCATAATATGACACAGGTTGGCTGATTTACATCTTTGCTAATTTGTCTTCCTGGAATTTCTCTATAATTAAATACAAGATTACTAGAGTCTGGAAATAGAGTCGGTGTCTTATATTCCTCCATGTGTTAGTTTCCTAGGGCTGCCATAACAAATTACCACAAAGTTTGATGGCTTAAAACAACAGAAATTCATTCTCTTGGCTTCTCTGGAAGCTACGTCCTAAATCAAGGTGTCAGCAGAGCCATGCACCCTTTAAAAATTCCAGAATTTGTTTTTTTGTCTTGTCTTTTTCAGGCTCTGTTGACTCTAAGCATTGCTTGGCGATAGGATACATCACTCCACTCTGACTCCAACTTCTTGTAACTTCTCTCCTCTGTCTCTTATAAAGACATTCATCTTTGACTTTAAGGCATCCCCTAGCCCAGATAATTTATCTTAAGATCTTTACCTTAACTCTATCTACAAAGAAACTTAAATTAGAAATAAAGTAATATTCTGATATTCCATGTGAACACATTTTCAGGAAGTGGAAGTGGGTAGGATACCAATCAAACTACTTAGGACTGATGTTATGTGATTGTGAATATATCATAAACTTGCCAAACCAGAGAATTTTAAGTAAAAATTTAATTATTCTAAAGAAATTTTTCAAACCTCAAGTAAAAATGTAACATTTATATAAGCATGACCCAAATTAAAGAAATGTTAGTATTTCCATACTTTCCTATTATGTACTTGAATGAGATGTGATAAAACAACTCACCATGTAGTTTCCTGTGTACTCTTCTCAAATTAAATTATTATTCCTGAAATATATGTAGATTCATTGCAATTTACTTTTATTAATCATTACTTATTATTATATAAATAAATATTAGTTAATATAACTTATTTATATTAATTAAACTGCCAGAGACAAAGAATTGAAATTGATTTCTTTAATCTTAGAATTTTAGGCAGCAATTCTTTCCTTATGCTACCTCACAACATACTAATAACAGATATTTGTATGCAAGGTCTACAATATACTATATTGTCTACATGGATTAAAGAATGTTTCTTATCTTCTATAAGGAAAATGAGGCAAAATCAGACTGTTTTTGCCTTTCATACTAAGGAGAGCCCCCATCTTGAAATGTTAGGAAAGAACAGATGGGCCTACATTTGCAACAATGTATCTGCTATGTAGGTGTGTGCACTTGACAATGTAAAGGGGGCTAGAAGGTAAATAGTTATTTTTTAACTTCTCTAAAATTTAGTATCTCTCTGCCTGCCAGCCTGTGTATAGCATCCCTTGTCTCCAAATAAAGGTACACTGGATGTAATAAAGGTTCCACGTATCTTCTTCCACTTGCCCAAATCAACAATGAACCTTCCTGGCCTGGCACAGTTGCATAACAGGCAGTACAGAACCATCTCTGCCAATATCAGCTATTTTATTTGAGTTGAATACAAATTCCTGATGACAGGCCTTGTGGTAAAAAATATGATCAGTTATTCTTTACAATTGAACCTTAATAGTGATACTCTTGTCAAGTCATCAGCAAAAAAGAATTTTTATTTTATTAATTTTTATATATTCAGCTAATATTTCTTACCTGTGTAGTAGGTATCAAGGACAATGGTTGGCTCTGAGGATACACTGAAAAAGATAGATGAAAAAGTATATGAAAGTAGCATCTACTTTCTGAAAGGTTTCAGATGATGAAACATGGTTTTAAAACTGCTAATGACGATGGCTCAAACTGAGGGCATCTTAACTTGGGCTGAGAAAAGAATTTCCAAAGAAGTGATTCTCTAGACTTAAAAAGCAAAAAAATAAAAGGTAAAAAAGTGTATGGTCAAGTGAATGGTTAAAGAACTACAAATTGTTTCCATTAGGGTACATATTTCAATTGCAATCCTGTGTTTAGGAATAGGATACACACTATTTCTGCAATCTTCAGAAACCCAAAGAGAACATTTAGTTTTAGATTACCTAAGTCCAATAGAGTTATCAGCAGGATGGTAGAAAAAAAACTAATTGAAATCATATCTTGAATATTTTTAAATAAAGTTCCAAAATTATATATTAAAAATAGAAAATAAAAACAAAATGGAAAAATAAAAACAAACTAGAAAATAAAAAAACAAAATAGGAAAAAATAATCCAATATAAGTTAGACAGCAGAAACAACATAAAATTGAATGACTAACTGATTACCAATATTTGAATTAGGAAATATAAATACAAGGTATGCCTTAGGTTATATGAGAGACAACAGTTATAAACAATGAATTAAATGGCATCAAATACTTATATTTGAAATAACACAGCTTGCAGAACATAATATATAACACAAATTAAAGTTTCAAGTGTATCAGAACTTATATTCCAAATTAGATAAGTTTAAAGAAATAGTGAACTGAAAAGTAGTTTTGAAAATACTCCCCAGAATATAATACCAAAAATATAACATATACGTTAAGATTTCCAGAAGTAATAGAAAATGGTAGATAGATAAAATATTAGAAAGTCATTTACTGAGAAATTTCCAGGACAAATAACAATAAACAGCATACAGATAAGAAAAAGAATAAAGAAAGGGAAAAAGAGAGAAAGTGAGGGAGGGAAGATTTTAGATTTACTACACAATAAGAAAGATCAGTACTGAAATTGGGTCAAAATGGGGCAGAACCCTGCAACCAACAAGACAAAAGAAAAAAGTGACACTTCTAAAATGCAGTTTCTGTAGCCTAGATTATTTCATGTTCTTAGCACCTGTGTAGCAGTTATCAATCAAAAATTAATAACAGGGTTTTATTTACAAGGAAAATTAACAGGGAAAACAAAAAGTCCTTAAAGATGCAAGTGGCCAGTTATCTTACCCCAGGCACCATCTGCAGTCCCAAAGGTCATAAAGACACATGTCTATAATGGTGACTCTTTGCCACTCCAAACCTGAGGCAGGCACTCTACAAAGTCCAGTCTTTCTCCAGCTTCTTCTCTTTGTTTCTTCTCTCTCCAGTGTTCAGAGCTGCTCCACTTTTCCAAGACTCATCACTCTTTCAACAAATGCTGATCAGCTTTCCAAATCCCTGGCTATCTTCAGGTACCAGCTTTCCATGTCACCTTGCTGTGGTGCCACACTCTCCACACTGGTTACTCTTCTGCCATTTACCATGGTCTCTTGCCACCACTAGTTCATTCTTCCAGGGCTCTTCTGACCAGCCTGGTCACTCAGGCTACTCTTTATTGACCCTCCATTCTCATGTCTCTCCCCTTCCCAAGTCTGTGTGTCTCTGTTCCTTTCTTCTTAAATCCTTTTCCCCCTCTCCTTCTCAAAACCAGAGGCTCCAATTTCCTCTCATGTATCCTCTTGGTGATTCATTTTATTTTCCCCACACAGTGTTTACAACAAAGTAGAAGAAAGATGTACCTTTATCTGGTTTAGTCCATCTTTCACTTCTCTGTTTTTCAGATACAGCTAATGGCAGCAATGTCTAAATTTTAACACTGCCCATGTTGGGATTATGGTTTCAATACCATAATAAGGAGACAATGCTGTAAATAAAAGGGAACATCCAAAAGCATGCAAAATAAAAGTAACTTACCTACAAACATATGACCACTAGACTAATAATAAACTTCCCCCAAACAGCAAATTATGGGGAAACAGCAAAAAAGCAAAATCAGAGGACAATGACATATTTTAATATACTGAAAGAAACTTAATAGCCACTTCCAAAATGACATAACATAAAAAAAATTTTGAAGAAGGTAAAATATAAATTGTTCGACAGAATAATTTGCCCAAAAATTCATCATGAAAACCTATTATTAAGGATATACTTCAGGAAAGAGGGAAAAGAGTTCCAAAAGATAATCTCCAGTTAAAAAGAAATATCACACAAAAAAAGGTAAACACCAGATGGTCTTATTAATGTGTGAGATTTAGAGAAAGCAAACAAAATGTCAAGAAAGAGTCAAAATTAGAAGCGATAGAGTGGGGGCAAAATAGGGGAGGGATGAACACAAGAGAATATAGTGATGGTTCACAGGTGATATGGCGATGCGAGAACTATGAAGACTACAATGATATAAGAAATAAAATACTAAGCATGTGAGTTGACACAATCAGAATTGGATACATATAATTAAATATTTTTTTCAATTTGTTTTGTATTTTATTAGATAAAATTGGTTTATATCATTGCATTTTGATGTATAGGATCCCCCTTTAGATACAATGGAGATACATTCATAGTTCTCCATTGTAGTCCACTGTGCTCCATCTTCACACTCTTCTTCTCCCTTCCCCTTTCTGTCCTTTGTTCCATACTATATTTCAAGGTTTAGCTTTTGAATTTGTCTTTATTTGACCTTTTGTTTGGTTTCTCTATATTCCACATAGAAGTGACACTATCTGGCATTTATCATTCTCTTTCTAACTTATTTCACTTAAAATAATACCTTCCAACTCCAGTGTCTTCCCTTTTGTCACAAATAGCATGAGTTTATCTTTTGGACCACAATAGTATTCCATTATTCACTATATATATAACACATCCCTTTGATTTGATCATCTATTTTGGGGTACTTTTATTGTTTCCATAGTTTGGCTGTTAGAAATTGAAATGAAGTTATCACAACAGTGCATGTTTCCCTTTGAATTAATGTTTTTGTTTTCTTCAGGTAGATACCTAACAATGGAATTGATGTATCTTGTGGTAGATTCATGTTTAATCTTTAGAGAAAGATTAATTTTACATAAGGGCTGGACCAATCTGCATTCTCATCAACAGTATAAGAGGGTCCCTTTTCTTCCACATCTAGATATATATAGATATATTTTAAAATGATGTCTTGCACTCTAGACCAAAAATTAACTATATTTTAAAAGGAATATAATTAAAGGCATTATTTGGTGCAGAATATATTAATTAATTTTAGATTTTGTTAGCTATGCAAGGTGAGAATGTTAACATTTAAAATTTAAAAAAGAATCTAAATACTAAGAGAAGTGATTGGAATTGGAATAAAACTATATGCAATCAATTCAAATATAGACAAAAGGAAACAATAAATAAAAAAGCAGGTCAAATTGAAAGTAAAAAATTAACATAGTAAAAATTAATCTAAATATGGTATGAACCATACAAAATATGAAAAATCTAAGTTTCCCAGAGAAGAGAAGAGATAAATTGACACAGAATAAACACAACAAATTATTATAGATAAGAGACAGTTTAAATACAAGTATGAATGAGTCTGTAGTTATAAACTGGACAGTCTGATAAGAAGATGCAGAGTAAAGATTCTGGGATCACCTCCTCTAGATATTTACAATTAAATGTCTGTACAATAAAGCCAAAAACCCCAGAGGGAAAAAATATAATGATCACAGCACATGCCAGGATCATAGCTTTAAGAAAATAAGTAGGTAAAAATTTTAAGTGAATTGTGTTTAGAGTAACAAAAGTGCTTCCAGACAACTATTGACTTAGGTACACACCAACATTAAGCCTGAAGACATGGCACTGCATTGGATGTGGAAGTAGATAAGCTGGCAACCAGAATAGATGGTCTGACACATTGCCGGAGAGCTACAGGAGTGGGGCACAGAGTAAACTCTTGGGCTGAGTTTGAAAATCACAGTAGACAATTTGATAATATAAAATACTTTCAAAACTGAGTGGATAGGAATCCACATCCTGAGGACTCTGGAGTTAAGATGAAGAAAAGATGAAAGAGGACAAGAGAACACAGGAGATGTATAGTGAGAAAAATGCTAACATAACTATTTCAGTCATCTTATCAGGGAACTTCTGTAAGCATATAATCTCATGGAATCATAATTAAGGGAAGAGAAGGAAAGGAAAAGAAAATTAAGGAAATAGCTGGGCATGGTGGCAGGTGCTTGTAATCCCAGCTACCTGGGAAGCTGAGGCTGGGGATTGCTTGAGTCCATGATACCTCGGGCAACATGAGCCTGCAGTTCCATGGGTAAAAATAGTGAGACCTAGCCTCAAAAATACAAACAAACAAACAAAAAACATACATAGGGACTGGGCTCCACTCACATCATATTGGAATAGAGACATTGGAATCACTTCCCCTAAAAATAACTATTAAAAAATGTATTTGCTGAAAATAAGACTCAGAAGTTCCCCAACAGTCCCAGGATTTTCCAATGGAGGAATTGCACTAAGTTGGTAGTTTGCTACAGGAAAGGAGGAGGAGGAGGAGGCAGTGAAGAAAAGTGAAGTGTGGCTGGGAAAGCATATAACCCAGTCTGCAAAACAGGTTGGAGGGCAGCCATTCACAGAATTAAGGAGGTATTTGGGGACATGGTGAATTTCTCTGGGACACTTTTCACAAAGGGAATACAATTGTGTGAGTGCTGGTCTGACCTGACACCCTGGGAGATCCATGATGGGTGCAGGTGAGGAAAGCTCTTCCCCCAGTCCCTGCTCAAATAAGGGATCAAAGAGCCTTCAGGGAAACCAGGCCAGATTTGTTACTAGTTACCAGAGGGAACAGAGAAGAGGGAGTAGAGGAGAGAATGGGGGGCATTGGCACAAGTAGTTTGGTGGAGGGTGAGTAGAACATGTGTGTGCACATATGGAGGAAAAAAGGTTTAGCCCCAAGTTGTTATAATAATCATAAGACTAAGTAACAAACAGGGACTAAGGGAAGTTGCAGTTAAAACCTGAGAAATAGGCTGCTAAGAGAGTACATAATTCACCTCTCCCAGTCCTCATCTGACACCAGAATGCCCTGCTAGTATCTGAATGAATTCCCAGGGATACTGGGTCCAGGGTCAGAGCTCCAGGCAGAAGCACATGACTGTGACTGAGTTTGCATCATATGGCCACACTTTGCTGTCTTGGTTTCCTTTAGCAGAGCAAAAATCTGGCCTTTTGGATCTCTGCTGTGCTAAGTAGACTCTGACTGCTACCCAGAGTTATAGTTTAGGAAGAAAAATAAACTTTGAAAGGGAATTGAGGAGACCACCAAAAGATAAAAAGAACTGCCCACAATGAGGCCACTGTCTTCACACCTTCATCTCAACATTCACTACATTGATCATGCCACCTTGCTACCAGCCACTGTACTGAGGAGCTCCAGGGGACATATTTCTCCCAGTCACAACTCTATTCTTAGTACCTAGCACATGCTGGGTTCTTAAGGATCAGTAAATGGACACTGAATGCAAAAAGGAATGCAGGTTTTGTGCAACCCAATTTCATATAATGGGGCTCCTAAAGGAAGACCTAAAAGAATCCTGTGTAAGAGGATTAAACCTTAAGACCTAACCAAAAAAAAAAAAAAAAAAAAAAAAAAAAAAAAAAAAAAAAAAAAAAAAAAAAAAAAAAAA